>NNCF01126924.1:1374147-1467384 GCA_002313205.1 Laupala kohalensis
TAACATACACATACGACATTGGACATCAACATTTGAGAATGTACTCTCCTGGAGCCAATTCGTAAAGATCCGAAGATAATTCAAAAATTTTCTTTCGACCGATAAAAATACTTTTCTTACACACTCTGTGTGTTTGGAAATTAAAAAAGAAATGTGTGAGTGCTTTGTATTAATAGGAATTATTGCATTTTATATTGAATTGACCTTGTTTATACGTTATGAATGGCATTTTGAGAAGCATACATTTGTCGTCAATTTCCCTATGGAAGATTTTAAAAAATAGTATACGATGCATGAACCTCAGTTTTCTATAATATAAATTATTGTTGAAAAATGTTGTTTAAAATGGTACAATTAAATTATTATTGTTGAAAATCGTTCAGTTTGTAATATTTGTTCATTTAAAGTTCTTTGCTCAGGTCCTCATGAAAATGAGTTGATCTGACATCTTGGGACGTCCATTAACTTGACCTGCCACGAGCACCGTTACCCTTGTGGTGACCGTAGCGAACTTGAGCAACGTAGTCATTGGCACGACCGTGAAGCCTAGGGCTCATGCTTTGCAGTGACGACTCGTAAAACGCTTTGGGCGCACCACGCGGTTTTCTAACTCAATTCATTGCAAATCAACTACATCCAAGGTAACCACACGTCCCGATTTTAAAGGGACCGTGCAGTTCTTTTTATCTTACTTCCAGAATCAAAGCAACAGTTTTCCTTACTCTTTCCGATGGTCATTAGTTTCGTCTCAACAATTAAATGAGAAAAAAATTTCACTAAAGATTAATTTAGTGAAACTAAAGAAAACGACCTCCTTACAGCACACAAGTTTATTAACATTTAATTGTCACTACAATATCATAATCGTTGAATTTCACAGAATAACTTACGTTAAAGATTAGACATAGAAATGTAATCAAATTAAACTGTTATAAAATTAAGTTAAAATAGTTTAAACTTGAGATTTCAATTTTAAATATTTCGACAAACTATCAAGTAATTTGAAGGGTTTACAAAAACGGACATTTCTTTTGATTCTAAAAAAATCCAAATAAATATTTCATCATTAATTTTATTCGAAGAACTATTATTTAATTATTTCAATAGAAATATTATTAAATTGATTCAAAAGATCTATTGAATTATTTCAGTAGAACAATTGACAATGAAATGTAGTGTAGAATAAGAACCCCGAAGAACAATAGTACTTTTCGCATCTGCTATCGGAACCGATGTATGTAAATCTGTCACTGAAATTTAACCAAAACTTGATTCGTTCCAGGACCTAGCATTACAACAATACACAAGAAGAAAAGTTATTTCCCAAATTTGCTGATCTCAGAGACAACGATATCAAACTTAGAGAAAGTGGTGGGTGGTGTCGCCAAAATTTATTTTTACATATTTTACTCTATTATCTTTTGTTGTGAGAAGTGTCTTCATTCTTTCTTTTAACTTTTACAATTTTATTGGTAAATTAATCAATATATCAAAATTTATGGAATAAAGAATTTTCAGCTTGAAATATCACGAGGTTTTACGTATGATTTTAGGAATTGTAATCGAGAATCTTGTGGATCCATTCCGCAACATCGAAAGCTAAACACAAGAGGGAAAACTTGAAAGCCGTAAAACAAGAAGAGGAGCAAGACTTCCAAGAGCCGTGTCTCCGTCAAACACGCGGCAAAGCGATTCATTTCGGTAGAGTGCTCTCAGACACAACGTGGTGAGGGGCACGTAACACGTAACGTATCTCAGGCACATCCAGACGTTTTCCTGTGTCCGTGCTTTCAATCATTATTTTATTATTATTCCAGAAGGATAACAAAGAAACTCGCTGAAGAGAAACTCTTCTCAAATGAGAAGAAAAGACAAAAATCTGAGACGGTCTTGATCGTTTTTTATTTTAATTTTTTTTATAAGAACTGACACAAGAGTGTTCAATTATCGCTTCATTGCAAAATTATTTGGCTTTAAGTTAATTTTATTTTTGTTAGGTGTTGTTTGGTAGCTTCTGAAGTAATGTATTTCTAATTTTCAATGGGAACCCAACACCTACACCATCTCCAGTTTTCGAAAGGTACTCATTAAAGTATTGTATTGGAAGAACATTTTGACGTTGTTTTCATATTTATGAAGACATTGTTTAAATATGACTTTTCTGTCAGTAAAATGTTATGCCACAATTTTTCTAGTTACGTTGAGAATAAAGATGAGTGAGATACAATGAACTTTGGCTTGAAGAAAATACATCTTACAACTTTCGATTATGTGAAAATGTCGACTAGTTACGAACCCGGGATCCTACTATGATCGCAGGGGAGTTAACCTCTAACCCATCTTTGGCCTTCCACAAATCTACACCATTTCTACCTTGACCTATCTCCAGTATTCACGTATTCACCTATTCACCTACTCTAATCACTTATCTCCTGTATGGGGATGTGTCTCAAGTCCTCCGGGGACTCGTCACATTTTTCACATGACCGAAAGTTGTTACATATCTTCTCCACGTGTACGCGGAAAAAAATATATGTAAATACATACAGATTACGGGTGTACAAAGTCGGCCCGCTATAGATTTCAAATAACATTCCGTCGTTCACATTAATTTATTTTGATTAGTGGCGAGTGTTTGCTATCATTAATGTACGATAATTTAATCTCTCATGATATGAAATTATTATTTTTTAATTAAAGGTTTAATCAATTTACAGAAAAAATACGACTCTTAAATGTGCCGAAGTACCTATGAGGCCCTCATCGTGCAATGTTTGAAGAATGTTGTTTCAGAGTGAAACATTTTAAGAAGTCATGTTGAATATTATTGTCTATTCTTTTTAATAAGTCAAGTGTACGATTCAATGCTGTGTTATCAAAGGATGCAGCAATACTCATTGAGATATTTTTGGTATGTAATTAGCTTAAATTATTTTAATAATTTAAACTAGTACCCTGTACCTCTGATACACATTTGATTTCGTTTCAAATCGCTTTCTTTCAATACTTATTAAATTTACTGTTATGTTTTCATGTTCCTCGAAATCGTGACAGGTGAATAAGCGGATCAAATGTGGCTCGGAACGATTTTAACTCTTGCACTGCGTCTGGTGCATGAAATTTCATTTTACAGCTGAGCTCTTGACAAATGAAACTATTTGCGTAAAAATACGCTCTTATTATCCATATTAGAAGATTCAACCATGGTTGAATTTTGAAGTTATGTTGTTTAATTCTGTCTCTTGATCACTGCAAATATCATGCCAGTTTCACTTTCACGACACCAGGTTTCTGGAAAATTCAAAGAAATAACATAATATTCGAGATTTATGAAATATTTTCCCCTGTTGCACCAACTTCGCTCAAAAGCCCACAAACTATTTACAACATTTCTTCAGGGTATATGGCTCCGTGATTTGTATGTCTTGGCAACAAGGCATGTGGCTGACTCATTTAATCTCAGCAATTATGCCCTCTCGCTGACTTCTACATCAGGAACTGCAACTTGAAAAAAAATGTTGAGTAGAGTGGTATTATCTTGCTTCAAGTAATATGAATTGTGCCAATTTACGTCACAATTTATAAATATTATTTATGCTGTTCAAATTATACTAGCCATTCCAAAAACAGAAAGTAATAATAGTAATGAAAAATGCGACACAACAATTTTACTGTTTGATTTTTAAAAATGTCGGAGAAAAATAGTCGTTAGTGTGATTACAGTACTCCCTAGTTGAAAGGGCTATTGCTAGGAAAACTATTATATTTATTTCACGTCTTATGGCGAGGTTCAGGACACGAGGTCCGCTCCTCCCCCTAACCATGAATTGGGAGAGAGATGTTGGGTTGCCCTAGCTCTCAAGTTCCATTTTGGTTCAAGTTTGGTCTCTGTTTTCGTTCAATAACTTTCTTAATTGCTCGTTTGTGTTATTAAGCCCTAAGACTATTCTTTCGAATATTAAATTTATGACAAGATTGATAATTATTTATATAGTAAAACTATAACGGTTTCGTAGGTTTTCTCGACAATAACATACATAACTTTGAAACTATATTAGTTAAATTAGTACCGCGAAGACCAAAATGTTATTTGACATTTTGGTGGATCGAAGTTTTTTCTTTCCATAAAAGAGTATTTATGGATGTACACCGCTATCTCCAGGTTGTTTGTATGAAGATCGCAAGTGCAATAAATAGTGAGCTATCGAAATCGACTGCCAGATGTGGTCGGAGCTACTCTACTCACAACGGAGCGCGAAATTGGACCTTCCACAGCTCAAGTATATGAGTGATCTAAGTACTCTCTTTACACTAAAAGCTGTTCGGACGTTCGGTTAGAATTAGTTTCCGGTTTGGGGAGGTAACTCGTGAAACGTAATTATTGGAGTTCTCCCAGAACACGGAAGTGGCATAAGTTCTCTTCACCACCTTCATCCGGTAAATGAGGTGTAATCCGGGCCTAGTGCACATCTCCGAGTTGCGTTGAGAGTCACGAGCAGATGGAGGAAACCAAACCGATTTTGAACATACAACGGGTTCAATCATTTATCAAAACAATTATCAAAGCGTTTATTACACAACGAGAATAAGTGAGGCATAGTGACCTGAATGTTGTTCTTGAACATCGTGAGGTGGCATTCATATGCTCAGCGAGTTAACCTATGCAGATAGAGTAAGTTCATTTCGTGACATGATATAACAATATGTATATGATTGAATATCGAAAAATTGAAAAAATTTAAGAAATAAACAAATTACTACTTCAACATGTAGTTTTCCAAAACAAAATATGAGCAATTTGTTATACTGCTCTTAAATTTCCAGTATGAAGCGAGAAAATAATTTTTTTTCGACAACAGAAATAAAAGACCAGAATGTCAAAATGCTAATAATCAGACTCACAAAAAACAAAATATAATACGACCTACCATAAAAAATCATTATAATACAACCTCAAACTGAACAAAATGTAGAATTTGATTAATCCATACAAAATGTACAGTCTGAGAAAACTTTGTGTTCTGAGAAAATTTATATTCAAATCATTTCGCATACTTATTTCGCCTTGTTCATAGAAAATAGGAAATTCTCAAAATATTATCTTTTTCTTCTTAATATCGGCGAGGTAATAATGAAAAATTAAAAAATAAACGCAAGAAATCTTTTAATTTATTTGAGATGAATCCAGTGAGTAAACTCTTCTCTCTCTCTCNCACACTACAATTTTGTGGGATAGGGTCACAAATTGAAAAATAAATTCTCTTTAAACTTGCTAACGTTTATATCTTTATATCTTAAAAAATAAATAGTTTCCTTTCAAGTATCACAAACCTTGGTGAAAATGGTGGACAGGTTTTGGTTGGAAAAACATGTGGTGCAGCGGATAGTCTGAGGTCCGAGCAACTGGTATACCTGCCCGAATAGACTGTAGTCATGCATGGTTTCCCAACTATTCTGATTCTATTTCAACCATGTAATAGCCTCTGAACAACACGTAACTCTTTTTCGCTTTCAGTTTGTGAATTGCACCGCGAGAAAGCTTTTACTTTCGCTGGCGTGTTATTTGTATTATATGTTGTACATAGGTAGAGTTAAATCACTAAAATAACTGAAATCGACATAAATAAACATAGTAACATGTACTTATTGCAATGTCAACATGAAAAAATAACTCACTGGCCATTTAAATTAAATGATTGCAATTATAATTGATGGTGTAATACATTGCGTCTTGTGAAGTAGAAAAAACACTTATTTTCCATAGAAGACGAATATTTAAATTACGAAAGTGTTGGATATTTATTTTGATTTGAGTCAAATTTTCCGTAGCATTTTTTACATCATTCTGTGTCACTGGACATTACAAAACGATATTTCACTTTTTCCGAGGTGTGATGCATAAATCACGAAGCCGTTGCGCTTGGCCTCCATGTTTTTACATGCTGTTAAGCTAGTAACGTAAGTTCCTGAATATTGTTTACAATTAAGTGATAGATAGAAATTAAATCATGTTTTTTTCATCATTATAATACATGATGATGTTACGTTCCAATTACAATAAAGATAAAGACAACAATTATTCTTCCCAGTGATTTGATTAACTTGAAGCGTTAGTCCCTCGTTAATTGTTTCTTCGTAACAACGTTGCTTTTGAATAAGTTCTGATGAACGCAATGATATATCTATTGTTCGTACTAAAATTAGATGCTTGGTTTAAAAATGATTTATTGAAGATCGCATCAGCACACTCCTGTCTACATAATTGAAGCATACCGTGATGAACACTTCTGAGTATTGACCTCAACACTGCAGCACGTCGTAGATCGACATTTGCGTGTTATGGAATGTAGCGTATGACTTAGCTCATCCAAAAAACATCAAACGTCCGATGTAAATAGTTAATAAGGACTGTCTCATTAGTTGATCATATATTAATCTTGATGACGTTTGCAACCACATCGCTTGTGATATTCCGTTAAGGTTACAGCTCTTAAGGAGGAACAGCTTCTTGAGGATCCGTAAGTTTTCGAATACCAGAGTTGTTCAGATTGATATTATAACACATGAGTAACTGAATTAGTTTATCTTAAATCGTATGGTTTAAATGTTTTAATCGAGCGTAACTTTTTGTTTCGCACAAGCATTTTTTGACTATTTCATGTTTAGTTCGCAACAATTTCAAAACGTGTTTCAAAATAATTTTGCGCAGTTGAAAAAATAATGATACATCGCAGAGTCTCCGGATACTCCTGTGACTTCTGAATATATAAATATAAAAAAGACCTTTAAAAATGAAAATTTGTTAAGAAAGGCAACAAAAAATATAAAATAACAGTTACATATGTTGCATACCGAATTATTATACATCTTGATATACGTTGAATCTACGAGTACAGTACATGACGATAAACATATTAAAGAATTTCATTGATGAATGATTAATAGACATTTTAATGTGATGAAGAGTCATTAGTGAGAAATTTTTAATTGCACCTGCACCGAACGTCGAAGCTAATACCCACTGACGGCTGAGATGGTTGGGGCCATTATCGAGAAATTTTGAAAATTAACTTCAATATTCGTATGAAGTACCACTTTGTTTCAGTTATAATAGTCTTGAGCATAGGTATCTGTAAGAAGCAGTTACACACTACTTAAAATGTGACGTATGAGTGAAAGTCATTATTTTATTCAGATACGCATAAACGGACGGGTGGTTTTCTTGAAACACTTTCCTAGTATCATAAACACGCCAAAGCGAATATTTCCGTCAAAATCTAGTGATCAAATATTTTCACGACGGCAGTACTTTCTTGAATTCCTACTTATTTGAGACATGAAAGGGTAAAACTGTTCTACAACACACCTTTGGGGTTCGTGGAGAATTTAGCACCGTAATTTCTGGTGTACAAATGTGCACAACATTATGCTCTGTCTATTTTCACCCACGCGTAACAGCTGGTACTATTTATGAAAATGAATGAGTAAGACAGATATTTGTTGTGAATGTAGAACCAGGTGGAAGGGTATTGCGTATGCAATTACAAGGATATACAAAAACCAAAGCATTTTATTTTTTAGTGTCCATTTTATGGGAGTGAATGTGCGACGATGTTCAGGCGATGAAAAAATGTGGTTTCGTGGATGAATCAAATAAAGGGATTTATAATAGACGAAGAGAAATTATTGTAAATACAGTAACTCTTTGAATAATAATATGACTTACGGAACGAATATAGATAGGTAATAGAAAGAATATAATAACGACGAAAGTAGTGTGGAGGGTAAGTGATGAAAGGAAGAGTAAAGAATGTATGGAAAATATTGGGAAAAGTTCACACTGGTATTGACTATGTTAGGAACAGGGTGTATGTCGGGAATTAAGAAATTATGAATGTTCACATAATTAATTTGTAATAAATGTTTATTATATGAAATTAATTTTTAAAGAATGTTCGGGGAACGTAATTCCGTATAATCAGCCAGTAAATCAATGCTCTACTATTTCGCAAAATTCCACAAAATACGAGACCCTTACCCTCGGTGTAATGTTTGTCGCCTTGACCAAATTGCTTCATCCTCAATTGCATCATCGCGTAACGTTCATCCTTCACCGCCTCATCCTCGCATCTCCTAATCCTGCGCTATCGTACCTTCGTTCGTCTAAGCCCTGTTGAAATGGCTGCGGAGACGGCACATTGACAGACTGTGTTTGCCTGGCTGCGATGGAGACGAAGGTGCAGGACTAATATTGACGCACGCTTTCGCTTCCATGGCAGTTGCGCCTTCCTCGGCTCCTCTCGTCCTCCGCTTATAATGCTACCTCCACCATCGCTCCCTTGGGTTCCTTCTTGTCAGCGCTTTTTACTCTATCTCACTTCCTTTTTAGTCCTCTGTGGACTCTTATTTATTAAACGTCTTAGATCCCTACGTAACGAAACTACAGTGATAAATTTTAAATTATCTTTTTTAATAATTAATCTAATTTTTAAAAATCAGAAATGGCTTCATCGATATTGACACAATTACTACCGAGTTATTTTATCTGTTTTTATCTAGTAATACCAGATACGAGTAGGTAGACAAAAACAAAATAATAAGCTAAACTTACACATCTCAGTCAATCAGTTCGAAAGGGTCATGTCATAACGAAGGTTATGTTTTAGGAAGAATGAGCATGGGAAGATAACCGTTACCTGCCAATGGTATGGGCAGTATTGAAAGTGCAAAGTACTCTCTGTAGACTGTATTTATAAAATGTCATATCATTCTGTAACGATACTACAACGATATAATTTTTAAATTATTAAAATTAAATAAAAATTGTTAAAATTAAAAACTACTATTTAAATTGTTAAATTAAAACAAAAAACTTAACACCCAACAACTTAACTCACTTCGCATATTTTGGTCACTTCTATGGAAAAAACAATTTGACAAAAATTCCTTTACTCTAAATCTCACTCTCAAACGACACAGTTTTCAGACTTCCTTCAAAACAGTAAATACCATCTTTATCCAAAATCAAAAATTCTTATCCACCCTGAATTCCTCAGTGAAATTTTGGGTAAAGAGGGAACAGATGACTCAGATTTTGTTTTCCATTTTCGTAACTTTCAAAAGTGTATTAAATATGAAACTTACAACATTATTCAGTTGCTCAAAATCTTAGAACCAAGTTTAATTTTGTAATTTTTAAAAATCTTGTTAATAAAGTAGGCATTTTTCCTGAACAACGTTTCTTTCTCATCATGTTTCACTAGCAGGGTCAGATGCCGCATGGGTGTGGAGAAATAACTTAGGTTTGCCAGTTCGCTTATTGAAACTTTTCTTTTTATTTCAAAAATGTTTTTTAAGGCAATGACCCAAGGCATTCAGCACATACATTATTATCAATTTCTAATCCTAACATGTCATCAAGAGTTCATCAGTAATCACAGAAAATGATACATATTTTAGAAGAAATGAAACAACAAAGAACAGAGCTGCGGCATCTGTCCAAAAGTGAGAAGAAAGATGCCGTCCGGCAATTTTGGGTTATGTGAACGACGCAAGAGAAGGGTTTTAATCTACAAGAATCTAGTCCAGAGTTACGACCAGTTTTCGAACGAAATCGCTTCTTGTAATGCTAACAAAGTGTACGAAACACTATTCTCCAATAATTTTGCCCACTTACCGTGTAGGTGTGAAGAAAAACTACTAATAAATAAAATAAGAAAAATTATGAATTAAATTGTGAAAACACATCCCGAACACGGTACTGAAGCACTACAATGAATTAGTTCGGCAAAAGAAGCTCTAGTTTAGCTAAAACGACCTCCGTGGCATCTGCTCCTGTGCAGCGTCTGTCCTACTTTATTAATTATGGTTCAAAATATGTAATGCAATTTATGCATATATTTCTTCCGTGTACCCCAATCGTGGAGAAGATATGTGACAACTTTGAGTCAGGTGGAAATGGCGTAGAGCCGGGAATCGAACCCGAGACGCCTGCTTTTATCGCAGGGGTGTTAACCACTACACCACTCGTTCCCCTTCCATAAACCTAAACCCAGAGACACATCCCCGAACAGGAGATAAGTGAACTACGCGGCACACGATGCTGTATGCACTTAATTACCGCTTTCACACGTACCTACGTGTTACCACTCCTGCGATCAAAGCAGGAGTCTCGGGTTCGATTCCTGGCTCGTCGCCATTTTCATCTGACCGAAAGTTGTCATAACGCAATTTACATCGCGAAAATGAGAAGACGTTTCGTTTCATGTCTTAAAGCACACAATTGCGCGGTCACACGTATTAAGACATATTTTGCAACTCTCATTTTAGAAAATGAACATATTGATGAAATTACCGTTTTACTTTAAACGAGTTAGAATGATGTACGTTCGATTATCTTAAAAATTTCTGGATTGATTTTGAGATTTTTGACACAACTGTCACGAACCCATATCTACTTCTATCAGAATACGAGTAAACAAACAGAAACAATAATGAGATAAATAAACTCAATTCATTCAATTCGTTCGAAAGTGTCCCAACACCACTATAAAGTTAAACGCGTTGAAAGGAATGAGAACTGAAAGATAAATCTTCATTAATTTTAACAAACGTGCTAAAGTTTAAAAAAATGTATATCATCGAATTATTAACGAACAAAAATAAGCAGCAATATGTTTGTTTCTAGATTTACTAAGAAATTTAAATATGTTAAATTATGAATACAATACTTGTTGTAAAAATTTATCTAATGATATGTTATACCTTAATATTTTTTATTAGTTTTATACCAAGCTTACGTACATGTAACACCCGATTACCTTTGCAGGGTTTACTCAATGAATCTTGTAATTGTTATGAACACCTGTCTGGATAAAAAAATAAGTAAAGATAGATTAGAAGGAAGATTGAACATCGGACTAGTTCGAGATCAACATTACTAAGTTACCAGTTCCAGTGAAACAATTTGCTAGTGATGCACAGAGAACCACCTCCAATGCTCCCGTTGACCTCCCGCGAGTGGGCGTAAGCTCAGCGAAGTCCTAGTTAAGCTCAGTGACTCATTCGAGCAGAAGCGCTGGAGAGCGAACCTCGCGAACTACTGGAGCGAAAGGGCGCGCATTGACGCATAAGTCTCCTTCAAGGACCTAAGGACCCTCGCGTGCACACGACTGGGTTTCTCTTCATCTATTTTCCACTTTCTCTTTTCATTAGCAACTGACCAACCTCTGTTTTTTTTTTTTTTTTTTTTGAAATATAGTGATAATACTTAAGTAATTGAATTCTGTATGATAATATGAACGTTTACTTTCTATTAGCAAGATAATTTTATTGCCCTGAATAGTATGGCAGATACTACATTTCTCCATTAACAAGCATCTGCTAACTAAGTTTCTCTCGGCTTCGTATTTAGAATTAACAATGTAAACACGACATCAACAAAGTTATGTACAATAGAACATTACGTAACGTACGTATGTACAATTCTCTATTAATAAGAAAATTTATTTGCCTTCGGTTTGTCAATGAATTATGAAACTTATTTGCCCATTATTTTCCCTAACTCCATTCCATTTATGTACACTTCTTTGACTTAAATTCCCGTAAATGAACACTTCTCAATAGCGGACAAATGTTTTGGTCCCGTGAGTGTCAGTTATAGATAAATTTCTCTGTATTTTAGAAAATAAATTCTGGATTCAGGAGGTGACCCTGAGTAATTATAGATCACTTGCTGTTTGTGTTGGTTTTTCGCCTGGTTGTTCAATCTTTCCTCGTCTTTATATCACGAAATAGATACAAATATTGCGAGAATTGTAGATAGTAATCTATACTATTATATGATTTTTCATTCAGTCCGCTATGTAGTATGATTCGTTGAAAAGTAATTTTATACGAAATGTTTTATATTAGAAATTAAACAGCTTAGGTTTTGTGTGTGTGTTGTTAGATACTATCGCTTGTAAACGCTCCACCGATAACCCAGTTGCCCAAAATAGGGAATGTTATTGTCGGAATGACAGTTCAATCCAGACGTAAAGATGTGTTTTATTTAATATGGTAAAAATGAATAATATAATCTTCAACTATATTTTAATGAGCAATTTCATCAAACAGAATTACGTTATCAAAAGAAAACGAGGCACTGTTGAAAATGTCTTTCATTGCAGTTGTAGCTTCATTAGTTTTAATTTTTAATTACGTTGCGACTCTTTCTTTTTATGTAGATAGATTAAGTAAATATTTGACTAAATAACAAATAAAATTGTGTTAGAATGTATAGTAATTTTGTTTTTCACATACGGAGAATACTTCTTTCAGTGATCCATGTTAATTCGAGAGCGTCGACACTTTGCATACGATCATGGCCTTCTTAGGGTAGCGACCCCTCACTTGTGAATACAGTCCATGGACCATCACGCAATGCATATTGAGAGGGCAAATTTTCCTCGAAATCTATCTCCCTCCTCTCATTTTGGCAAGTCTCTGCTGGTGGTGGAGCGTGTCAGTGAACGCACGCAGATCAGAGCCTGAGGCGCGACCTGCCGACGAAACCATTCTATGCGTAGAAATCGCCTATCCCTGCGATCTTACGGATTCAAAGCTCTTCCAGAACAAGAGATTTTTAAAAATTTATTTACACAAACACCTAGTCTAAGACTAAAACGTTATTGAAGCGTAATTTAGCATTCATAAATAATATTCATAAAGTATCACTCTTTTCTGAATTCATACTTAGCCCAAGAAAGAAAATAAATTTAAAACATTATTACCCGCGATTTTATCACGAAAATCTCTAGGGGATCGTATTAGAAGAGTCAACATATTTCGTGAGTCAAAAAATTTTTGTTTCGTCATAGATTTATTTAAACAATTAGAGCGAAAAATTCAGGTTATTTTCCTGGTCTAACTCCACTTATTGTTTTCAGAGGTAAGTGAGGTACGTGACACTTTTGTTCTCTTATCACACGAGTCACTTAAATCACTGAAATCACTTCAGGATTTAAGCTCACATGGTTCCGCCCTTAAACCTCGCACTAAACCATAGTTGACAGATGGACTCAGTCTTCCTTAATGATTCCTGGACAACTTTTGATTTCTTGATTGACCATGTCTATTTTAAGATCTCTGTGGATGCAGATATTATGAATATACAAAAAATTATTTATTTAAGACTTACTATGGACGAACAGCATTTATTTTGTGCATTGAAGCACGCAATGTTAAGGTTTAAGTCGTTTGCAAGTGTAACGAATTGTGTTCTTCAAAGAACAAAATAAATGTTTTCGTCCATAATAAGGTCGCAAGTCTTAAATTATTTATATTCTGATTATATAATGGACGATAATAGTAGTAGAATTACGAATATACCCAAAACAAGAGGTGTACAGAAATTTCATCAGATTCCCGTGGAGAAAATTAAGTATTTCTCACCACTCCCCCTCTTCACTTCCATAAACCAATGATTTCTAATCATCTGAAGAAAAAAAATATAGAAGTATCAACATGTAACGAAACGTCTAAGCACTGTGGCACAATTTTCGAGTATTTTATACACTCAAATTATAATAAAAAAATTTCACCTCGGAGTTCTTAAATCAAGGGGGTGAATCGTCAGTATACTCGGCACACTACACTACGTTGATGGCAGGAAATATTCTCGAGTGTGAGTTGTATGGAAACATTGGATTAAGAATAACAATTATAAATTGTTGTCGATGCCTTGGTCGTACCTATGCGTAGTTCTTGACTGGAGGGAAGCCCCAAAGAGCGTCTGGGGATCATATTCTCCAGCGAAGCCCTCAATTGGGATCTTCTACTAGGACAAAACCGTCAGAAATCTAAGCGTGTGAATTAAATAAAAGAACAGAATTTTACAATATTAATTGTGTTCGGCTCAGACCATCTGGTATGTTCTTCCGCCAAACTATTGTACAAAAATACACGTACAAAAAAGGTGTATTTACAATAATAATTAAAATTACAATAATTGAAATTTAGAATAATTAATAAACTTCAAAATTAATTAGAAATGAAATAATAATTGAAATCTCAATAAGAATTAAAATTTAAATAACTAATAAACTAAAAAATTATTTAAAAGAACAATAATAATTGAAAGTACGATTGTGATCTACGACAATATATGAATTAAAATAATTAACTGTTATTGTTATGTGTCCCATTAAGTATTTCTTCCTTTACGGATTTGTGAGCATATTGAGAATAATTTTATCACGCTCTTTCTTTTATTTTATACGAAGCCAAATCATTTGGAACAGTAGAATTAGGGAATCGTCAATGAAGGAAAGTATTTTTAATACATTTTGGTTCCTCCTTTTGTAAGGGTAACTCGTGAGTAAAAGTAAGAGGACTTCTTGACCGATAGTTCTGGGCTAGCGCGCTCGCATGTCACGGAGTTGACGCATGTTCGATTGCCGGAGGAGCCAGAAAAATTTGTAGCTTTTCACCTCCATTTCTCAAGTAATATATCTGTGATGGTTGAAAAGTTTACCCTCTGTGACTTACCACCGCAGTTTTAATACTCGGATTCGGCAATCTTCATTCTATCTAGATGGTGTTTCTCCCAAAATGTTTCACGATGTGTCTAGTGAGTAAACTCTCATAGAATTGGGCCTTACTAGCACTCGTCACCGTGGTCCTTAGTTTGTCGAAACGAAAATACATACACAAGAGATCGTTTCTAACATGACCCTTTTTCTAGTATATTCTTCGATCAAATTTGAATTTTTAGAGGTACAACTATAACAAAATTCATCCTAAGAAATGAACTTCACCCAAAAATTGTCTGAACCTACGACCAATAACTATGATGAAATCTTATGATTCGCATCTAGGATTGTCACAATCAAATAAAAGATTGATGTTTAAGGCGTAGATATATGGGACCCATTCATTTAAGCGTAGCTCGAGAAAAAAATAATATAATTCACAACACGCGTTAGATGATAGTGAGAGAGAGAGAGGTATTTTTATGTGAACCAATAGTCATCCGAGAAGCGCGTATCAGAAGGAGCAATCGAGAGCGCTGTTAGTAGTGGGACGCAATGCTAGGAATTCGTAGGGAAACGTGTGGTATGTAGAGGAGGGCGAGAGCAGTTGGAGAGGGAGGGCAAACGGACTGATTTGTGCGAGAGGGAGAGCGACAGAGATGGACGATGCAGTCTGCGTCAGGTAGAGCGCCCACATTCTTCTACCACCGCCAATTAATGCCCCTGCCATGGCGGTGGGAGGGAGGCGTTCCTCTCTCTTTCCACTTTTTGATTCTCTATATACCTCGTCTCCAGAAAGTAGCCTTCTTCTCTGACAGGCATGTAGTCGTGTGGAGGGACGGGAAGGTGGGGGAGCTCGTGCGATACCGGGTTCCTCCCGAATTTTTTTTCTAATGAAAGTACTTTATCTGTACAAAATATGATTATCTTATGATACACTAGCAAGGTTACCCGGGTGTTGCCCGGGATTTAAAAAGAAACTTAAAACAATAATTACTACACATTATGGCATTAAAACATCTGCCAACAGGTCTGAAATTTTTAGCTCGGCGATACCCGGAGTACTTATATAATATTGTTAATTCATATGTTAGTTTCCACATTTCTCTACTTGCGTGGTAGTACATTTTCACTTTTCTTCATTTCAAAAATTAAATACCACGAAGAAAACCTACAAAAATACACAGAGTTTTCAGAATTGTATACTTGGATATACGTAATTACGATTATTTCAAAATCCAGACAGAAGAAAAATACAAAGAAAGCGCTTAGTTAATACCTCTGAATTCGTCGGTTTTTATTTCACTTTTAGGTTACGTACTTGAAAACATTGTTCTTCACAGCCTTTATATAATTTTGCTTCTACGATTAGGTGACGTAGATTATAGGTTCGGTGGATTGTCCGCCTCACGTAACGCAAATTAAACTCTGGCGAACACATTAGTAAGCTTCGTAGTCAACAGTCATGTGAGTGAAGATTCACATCTACTGATTAGCAGCCAATTTTAATTGTTTTTCTGTTCCTGACATTTAAATTCAAAGAAAACAATGTGTATATTACTGTCATTTATTGCAATAGAGTGTAAGTACATAATAATTCGTTAAATAAATAAATTCAATTACAAAATAACAAAATAATTGTTCTTGTAATTCATCAATATTAAACTTACTTTGCACTCACTCATCAAACTTACAATTCATCTATACTCACTCTGACGGATATAATAGCTTAATAGAGACGTTTGAAATTTCAAAAATTTTCATCGATTACTTTTCCCAATTTCCATGTTATAGACATACCATAGAATTCACTTTTAATAGGGTAGATAACGGCTACTCACTTTGTGACGTCATTTTATGCTGTTTTATGCACTCAAAGTGTAAAGAATTTTGTTTTTGATGCAACACCCTGGTTTCAAATGAAATTTTATTTATTTATACGTAAATTATAATTACCATTTATTAATGAATTAAACAATTGAAAAAATTTAAAGTATTTGAAAAAGACAACATTATGTTAATAATAAATATATGATGAGAAGTCTAGGTCCCTTCCTGAAACCATTTCTAGTTATGGACATCTCTGTAGTTGGTATCACGTCGATAGTATGAATTTTCATCATCGACTTTGATGAACAAAAGATTGCGGTACTAGCCTAAAAAACGTGAAAGGAAAATCTTTTGATCTTCCATAAACCACTTCCAAAACCTTCACTGGAAGGGTTCTAATGACCTTGACGTTGACGAGTCCTAAAGCCCCACAAAAAAACCTTCACTGTCTTTCCAGGAAGAAGAATCAATTTAGTAAAAGTATTACCGATATTTTGAATGGGTGATTTATTATGATAGGCTACCACTTTGTATGTACCAAATATTGTTCATTAATCATTTGCTAATGATTGAAGCAATTCAATTATTTACAATATTTTAAGGACAAACAACTTTAAATTTAATGTCATTAAGTGTTGGCGAGAAGTCAATGCCTCCTCCGATATAAACTTCTGGCAACGGGCATGCCTCTTCTTATTTGAAAGCAGTAAAATCACATGGAAAGTTTCCCTTACCTTCATTTAACGTGTTGCGATCGGTTATGGTACCCTGCTCTAAAAAAGGGTTCGAAAGGAACGAAAAAAAAACTGATTAGCAAAACATCAGATGTTTTGGTCTCTGTATTAGAAATTTGTAAGTAACAACGCTTTAAAATAATGAAGAAAACCTTTAAAGTTGTAGTTTTAAATTCTGAGGAAATAATGTGCTACTAACTGTATAAATAACTATAACGCATGTCAAAAACTTAATATGAGAAAAAACATTCCTAGAGTTTCATAGCCTTACCGTGAAAGAAGTTAGGCCTAATTACGTGTAGGTGTCTCTAAATAAATTCAGTTCTAAAATAAGAAATAAGTTGTTTTTTAATGGAACTCTTTAGCTGGATTCTATGTCATCTCATAAATCCTATTTATTTGTCTTTTTTCGCATAACTTTTTTTTCTTTTCTCCTCTGTGCGAATTTGATGTACGTATCCCTTCCTAGATCGCAATTATATCCCAATATAATCGGCACCAACCCAATTTTTCCGATTCCGATTTTTGAATTACCACTCCCACATACTTGTGAAGTATCTGATAAGATTTCGATTCATCTTTTCGGAACATTAAAACACATTCCTCGTCTACTACAGCTATAAGCAGGAAGTAAATCACACCCTCTCTAATTAACATCATCTCTGCTTCCTTCGCAATCCTCCGCTCTCTCCGTCTTTCCCTCTTCCTCCTCCGGAGAATGTCAGACGTCATGTTGGGCCTCCACCCACTTCATTACGAGAAGCCAAATTGAAGCAGCTGGATGTAGGTGCGTCAAGGGGCAGGAATTCGGCGTCGTTTTATTGCCCTGGAAACTGGGTCTCAGTACCTCGGGTGTTCTCTGGTTTATCGTGACGCATTAAGAGCGGAATGAACTCTTTAATAAAAAAAAGTCTTTTTACATAGTCTAAGTACGTGAAATATAATGGAACATATCCTGTTTTTCCGGTTTTCCTTCGGGTAAAGACGGATTTTTTATGCTATCACGCTGGGATCTTGTTTAGGGGTGGTGTCTACTGAAATACATCACAAATTTACATCTGTTAAAATACTTACGATTTATAAACAATATTTTCCGAATAATCTATAGTTTGATAATAATGCATTCTTCTGAAAAAGCGTTTTTCTGTATTATTAAATATAAATTTGTTGGTATTCTGTTAATATTATAAAAATTACCGAACTATTTTTATTCTTAGGCGTGTGCTGAAATGTTAATCTGCCTCAGGACCCTTCAAGGGAATTGATGGGCTATTCCCTTGCTTGCTTCCGGAGAGTTAATTAGTTCATTGTACTCCACATAGTCATTCGCAGTTTTTAACTGCCTTATTGAGAATAAATTTTTTATTATTATTATTGTTTACTTTCATGAACTCTTGTCATTTGTAGTTCGATTCAGGTGAGGTACGGTGTATATCAAAGCATCCTCACCTCCAGCAATAATAATAATAATAATAATAATAATAATAATAATATACGATTACAAAAGTAAGTCTGTAATAAATTTAGTTAAATCACAATTTTTAGAGGTGAATTCAGGATTGCAGATTTCTTTAGTGGAGGTGATCATGGAATAATATAATATGTACTAAATATATTTTACGAACTTTACATCCACAATATTTATTATGATAGATTTATACACAACGTTTTAACCCTTCTTTTCGTTTTTGTAATTAAAAGCATATATTTCAAATTTTTCATGTTTTTATTTTTTATTTTTAAAATGATATTTAATTTGCTTTTTTAATTTATTACTATTAAAAATAATAATTATTAAAATTAATTTACATTTCAATTTATTTATATTGTTAATTTGTTATTGTCATATTTTATTTTGTTACAATTTTTAAATTTCAATTGTTCATGTTTTAATT
The DNA here is from genome assembly GCA_002313205.1 of Laupala kohalensis. Taxonomy (NCBI): domain Eukaryota; kingdom Metazoa; phylum Arthropoda; class Insecta; order Orthoptera; family Trigonidiidae; genus Laupala; species Laupala kohalensis. The sequence goes on from NNCF01126924.1 coordinate 1,393,120, forward strand.
TTTTTCATAAATTATAATATATATTCTTATTTCTAATATTTTTGAAGCAATAAAATATTTTAATATAGTAATTTTTACGGGATGGGGAGATTCTGGTTCAACTCTTCTAAACAATGAGCGATCTTGCGCAAGTAAGAGTTTTTTGTGAACAGTTTCATGTGTAAATGATCTTTACATAAAGTCATTTCTACATATGCTCAGATGTGAAGATTGCAGATAACCGTCATAATTACATTAATTTTCTAACTGAGAGCTCTTGTGTAGTTTCAAAGAGTGACAGTGCAGATTCTATTGTCATTGACAACTATCGGATTTTTTATTATAAACCCCTCACTTTGAACTCATGTAGAAAGCACAAAAATATCATAGAAAAAAATAATTAAATCCATAAAATTTGTCATGTTCTTGTGCATATACGTAAAGAAAAAAATAGTTCTAAGAATGAAAAATACTTTTAAAATAGCAGAAATGTCTCTAAAAACGCGAAATTTTTACAGCTCTTCCCGATACATCAAATTTACTATATTTTATACAATAAACTAAAAGTGTCAAAAATAATTCTTATTAGGCGAATAATTCCTATTATGTTTGTGGCAACATTTAAAATTTTCAAGCTTCTACATGCAAAACAAAATGAATTTATAACATTTTTCGAAAACATTGCTAAAAACGACCAGGCACGTTTTCAAGGAATGAAAATTATAAGTCTCCTTGAGGAAAATGTCGTGATCACATTATCAACGAATTTAATCGTTTAAAACTTCGTATCTAACCACAAATAAGTGACAAACAGACTTTGTCTGGCGACTAGCAATGCCACAGCGGGGAAGTACAGTCTGGTAGTGCTGTTGTCGCGCGCGCACAGTCGCAAACACTTCATGTCATAGATAACTTTTTCGTAAATACTTCATAATTTTGTTATTTGATAATCACTTTTGTCATATTTCGAACAAGATACTGTTAGAATATTTAATTCGGTTCTCAAAAATATTAAAAAATTTGGTAATTAAGACATTTTATACAAGACTGTTTTGAACTTTTATACAATGACACACGTAAGATACTGAGTGGTCTACATAACTTAAGGAAGTAAGAGCGTTGGTTTTATTGAATTTAAATGGCACAATTACGATTTGTAGTTTGTAATGCACCATAATTTATAATTGTTATAATGACTATTTTCATTATAAACAAAATAGTTATCATTATCGAAAGTTTCGTATGTATGGTGTGCGTTACTAGCGCCAGTCACGCTCATGCTTCCTTTTTTAATTATTAGTTTAATGATCCTCGAGGTCGTTATGACCCATTACGTACTGTTTACTAGTCTCCGGTCACTTGTTTGTTCCATCAGGAATCCGAAATAGTTCTGATCTCTCCGGTGCATGCGTAGAATCCCAGTTCGGCACCGTTCCAGCAGCGACTAATCGGGATTTTCTGTCTAATCCGCTGTTCCAGCAAGCGCTAGCGAGGAATTCCGAACTGTTCGAAGAGTTCAGGATTGTGTAGCGATTCTAAATTCCGGATTCGTGGGTACTCTGTGTCACCCACGTAGTTGGCGCCGATGGGTGAGTGGTTACCGTAGTGGCCTCTCAAACCCGGTCGAGGTCGACGAATTTTTAGGGTACGAAAAATCCACACGCGGCGTGTAGTATGATTACACTGCATGTAAAAGAGCCCTTGAGCATCACTTAGTGCTCTGGGTAAAATTAATTCTCGGCGAAAATGCACCCAACGCAGAGTTTCGGCTTCCACTGACATCTGGTAGAGGAACACGGATCGTCTAAATTGCGAATGTGGTTCAGTCCAAAGGGTCGCAACCAAAGAAGAATGGGTCATAATTAACGGGAGCCGAGACCCATACACTGTTATTATTATTACTCACATAGTTCGTTCGCGGTGGGGGAAATACGCAGAAAGAACGCGGTATGCTTATATATAATACTTGTGTTGATAGGTTAAATTTCTCAATAAATGACTAATGATGGTAGCAAATATTCAAAAGGAATTTAGAATTCATAAGGAAATTTATCCACTGAATAAGGGATAAAGGAGGATGGTAGTTTATTTGGTCAATTGGATTAATGAGTAGTGTAATTCTGATCGATATTCCGCATCAATAAATTTATTTGTGCTATTGAGCTCGAGTTATCAGTCCAATGATGTGCGACATCTAACGTACGGATTCTGAACTACGACGAGTTATAGCGTTCCAGAAGGAGGCAATCTTGAATGGTTCGGAACCGTCAGGAATTCAGCGCATGGAATTCCACGGAATAGTTCCGGTCGGTTTGGGATGTACTTCTGGAACAAACCTTTGGTCTGCTGGTGACCAAAAAGATAAGCAATAAGGCTGGAGACCAAGACGAGTGAGTCAAATTCAGTAGTCTTTCTTGTAGGCCCATTGTTGTGCAGAATGATGTGCTGTTGTCGAAGAAATTGCATTATTAGCATTGCTGATTTGAAAGACAAAGGAGAAAGGAAAGGAAAATAATAATTGGATTCATCATTTATTGCAAGACTGGTGAAGAAGAGGAATGTTTATTATATTTAATTTATCATCATCTGGTAATCCTTCACCTCCAAACAACTCCACTATTTGCTCCCACTTTTTTTCTTCAAATACCAATTGGAATTTCGTCACTCGGTTTATCCCAAATGACTTTTCAGGATTCTGCTTCTACTATATTTTTTTTCGGAGTTGAATGCCTGAACCTTTATTCTGCGTGGCGTGCGTTCGCCTCGGAAACAGCTCGTCGTGTGAAAATGTCCGGCAGATGCGATGCAATGTACCTGATTGGTTGCGTGACTGTTCAGTCGTCCGTGCGTCGCCTCTGTGTGGGTGACTCTGCGATCAAGTTCGTAAACTACAGTCCTTGCAGTGAAAGAAAAGTAATGAGGTGTAACCAATCGAGCGAAAACGGGGTGTTGTCATATATCTGCGACGGGGTGTGGCCTAGAGTAGCTCCACCAATTCTAGACGGTATGCCATGGCAGCCACACATTGTTGCTATGACCAGAGGAAAACCAAATTCAGACAGTGTCACGCAAGACAAAGGGTAGGTCAAGCAATTTGTCCGTCTATTACTAACGGTTCTGCGATTCGGCTGATGTAGGCTGCAGCCTCCGAACGTAAAGTCACTGAGATTCTGCTGACGCGTGGTCTTTAGGCTCCTCCCTCATTACTTTTCTTTCGTTGCGAGCACTGTAGTGTACTTTTCGATCGCCAGCGACTGGCGACTGGGCGTAATGGCTCTGTAGGTTACCCATCGTTGCTCCAAACAAGACAGTTTTTTTCGTTTCTTCACTAATCCCTGCCTCTGCCTCTTCTTTCATCATTCACCTCCACCTTTGCTCCAGTCCTCATCCTCACCCCTTCAGAGTGTGCGCCGCGTTCACTGCCAAGGTAACGCCCCCGGTGACGGCATCCAAGCAATTACAGCAGACGAGACCGTGTCACGAGGCACGATCCCAGCACCGCAGAGTTACGTGTCCGAAACGCCCCGCTGAAGTTCACGAACGATGGTAGCTGTGGGAGTAAAGGCTACGCGTGTGTGAGGCGGGATTTTAGAGGAAGTTGTCCTAAAAAATGAAACTTTTTTTCCATAATTTTGAGCTATTGTTTAAAAGCACCTTCGATAACATGTTGTAGACTTTTAATACTGAAGTGAAATACATGAACTTCGATATGCACGAGTCGGAAAATATGTACTAAAAAATTCAAAATATTCGCATAAAATATGAAAGCTGATTTGAGCTAAAAAGCAAGAAAAAAATAAAATTAAAATCCAATAACACTAAAAAAATTATAAATTTGAACTTTTTTACGTTGCGACTTCGTACTAGTGAAAAAGTACTAAGAGAGTGCAAATGTAAATTGCTTTAATTAAATAATATCACTGAGCTCGATCATACAGAATTAACCAGATTTCAATACAAATATGTTTTTTATTAATTACAGTAGTTTAATCCAAAAATTACATAGCTCAAACAAAAAGCAAAATATTCATCTAAGTGCACTTTTAAATTAAGTTGAAATGTTTGCACGAGAATAAGTATGCTGCAAATTGATTATTCAAACAAAAACCTGATTATTAATCTAAATGCACTTTTAAATTAAATTGCAATGTTTGCACGAGGATAAGTATGCTGCAAAACCATAGAAATCAGAAAAACATGCAAAATCCGAGCCATGATGGTATCTTCTTTTCGGAAAGGAAACGCACGATTTTGATGAAATCCATTAAGTAGGTTTTGCAGAGTCAATCGATTGAACTGAATCTGAGAATATTCGATTTTGTTACTTTTACAAGTCACAACCTGTGACAGGTACAGCGCGGACGCTCGGTCTGCGCGACCACAATACTCGCAGCGGAAGAATAGTAATGAGGGATAAACCTAAAGACCACGTGAAAGTCGAGGAGCCAATTCAAGCATTGCAAGATTGCCGACTCTTCTTTTGTTGTAGACCACGTGGGCATTTTAATCGTGTCAGCAGAACCATATTGGATTTACATTCGAAAGCTACCACCTACATCAGCCGATTCGTAGAACGGGCACTTGGCATGCCAAATGTAACACAGTAAGGACTTGATCACTAACTTTTGTCCGCAAGGAGGCTTGAAGTTATCTTTTCTACGGAATATAAAACCTGTGTTTAGGTTCCACGACATGCAGTGTGAAATATGTGAAACTGTTAGGCTACCACCTGCAGCAGGTGTATCGCAACGTAGTACTTTAGCTCCATTGCTTTGGTTGTATCTCATTACAATTCCTTCACCATGAGGACCATAGCCCATTAACAAACTTTTCTGTGTCATTTTTGACTCTTATTGGTCAACGCAGGATAAAGCAAGCTAAATTTCGTACATCTAGCTTTCCTATGTATCACTTTCTTTACACGGGCGAATGAAATACATGTTATTTTTATTTCGATAGTGAGTCATTGTAGAATAGTACTATTAGTTCCCCTCTCAACGTTTAATATTCAAAGCCGTGCGTACAGATCGAGCAGCCGTACTGTAGGCGAACTAAACTGAATTGCCAGTATGGCCACGTTAAAAATTTATGTCAATCATTTATCTACAAAATATTATTGATGATAATTTAAACATATACAAACATATTAAATATATTTTTGTTGACTGGCGGCAATTTGATGAAGTCTACGGAAAAGACCATCAGTGTTAGAGTATGATTATAATCTTAGAAATTAAAAAAAAACTATTTGGAATAACTATTTAGAAGCATTGAATTTATCAACTCTGGCATCAACTTTTTTTGGCTGAAAGTAATATGAAAATCTATTACTCTGGAGAAACATATCCAAATAAGAAAGCAGTCTTTTTAGCGGGGAATTTTGTAGGTGGTGATTCCCGAGAGGTACAATGGACTCAAACTCTTATCTTCCTACATCACCCTCAATTGAGAACTAAAAATGACAAAGAATCGATTGAAATAAAAACTATTGCAGTATTAAGGTTGATTGTCTTACACGTGATCAAGTTTCAACATGTTTTTGGCAACAAAAAAGTAGAATATTCTGTAAATTTCATTCAATGCTATTCTGATGGATGTAATAGAATATACAGAAGGAGTGTGTATACTCTGAAATTCTCATTTATCTCTGAAACTCTCAAAACTATTATTAATAATTGTATTTTACTAAACGCATTTTACAATCTCAATTTCACTAAGAAGGTAGCGTCTTTCTACCTTACGCACTGCTGAGTGGATGAGCGCGGTTTCGATATCCGCTTGCCAGAACTGGTTTTGCTTCACCTACTATATACATTATATTCACCGACAACCTAGCATTGCTCCTTCCCAATTTTTTTACCCAAATCATGTGGTTAGGTGAAAGAGTAGATGTGATCCTGAACCATACTCACAAAAATTAGGCAATAAATAAACAAACAAAACACTTGTTTGGATTCAATGTCGATACATTTAGTTTTAAACATAACTCCCCATGAAAATATGAAAAGTATAAAGAACTAAATAAACAGTTTAAAGAAAAAAGAAAACAAACTATGAAATACTGTGAGTGAAATGGGAAGGAGAATAAAATAACAAGCGTGTATAGCGTTGTACAGCGCAGTACGGGCAGCGAGAGAAGCTCAAATAAAACCTCAAACATCTCCAGGGTCAGAAGTCAAATGCAGCGCCCACGCAATACTTCTTAAACGTCTTCCCCCACCTCACTCCAACAGCAGTTGCTTCCATCTCTCTCACGACAACGCTCTCACCTCTCCTCTTTGCCATCACCATTTACACCATAGTCCTCATCACCATTTGCATGAACGGTGTCAGCAGGACCGCTAAAAGGATTTAGGACGCCTTCAACAGATTTTGTATTTAGGATCCCCTAATTATCAAGACTATTTAATAAACTATAGTAAATCGGCGTACGAAAATATTCACATTCTCTTTATAACATGCTTTAGTAGCCCAATCCTTTTAGTAATTCGTTGTCATTTTCGTCACCCCATCATTAGGAGACCGTCTGAAGTCAGCCAGTGGTCGCGTGCAACGACCAGGGCACAGAAGAGTCTCAACGCGATGTCCCCGAAGCAGCAAATAGTGGTAGAAGTCCTCTTCTCCAGAAGCAATACTGACGCGATCTCATCCAGTACCTCATAAAACAGACATAAATACATTTTATACATGAGAATAAGATAATATTTCAATAATCAACCGTTTTTTAGATTACGCAAACAAAAATTAAATTGATTCAGTTGCTGTAATTTTAGAATTACTGACGAAAATATGTGATCAATTATTTACGGAATCATCAATAATTGATCACTGTAGGCCATTTCCTTTGAGCCGAAAATAGGACAACTTAGTTATATTTTATCGTTGATACCTTTCCAATTTTTCGTGATTTGATAGTAAAATGTTATTCATCTACCTCCTAAGGGTACCATTTCTTCGGGATCGGGGGAAAACTGTTTACAATGCACAGAATCAACTAAAATACTACCGTGAAACTCTATGGTTCAATAGACTGAATAATTTATGAGTATCGTCAACATATTTATTACTACCCATTATCAGCAAGGGCGTTGGGTTAGTTTTCAGTTTCAAGGGGGGAGAGTGGTTAGGCCTTGACCTGTTACGGGATGTAATAGAAGCATCTGTTAGATAATACAAATTACGTGTTTGATAGATTTTGTTCGTGCAAGTTTTGGGCTAGATTTATCATAACATCCGGGAAATTTGAATGGCATTCATGTCTATTCTTTTTAATTATGTTTCTAGTATTAAAAAAATGGTTACGTCCTTGATCATCACCGCTTCATCAGTGCATTCATCTCTGGTGACGATTAATCTGGAAAACTTCACACATCTGGAAAACTCTAGTTTAACAAATGGCTTGCTCGGTTAACTGTTAAGGTGGGACCAGCACTCCAAGTTAGTCAAATCACTGAGATGAATAATTGTTTTCTTTATTACTGTTCTAATTGTTAAAAAAAGAATATGAATATTAATGAAGACAAAAATGATTTCATTTGCATTCATCAGTTAATAGTATTCATTAGTTACAAACAATATTAAGGAATTCGCATGACTCGTTTGAACTGCATATGAGAATATAAAAACATGGCGGCTAATCGCAAATTTTTCGCGATTTATGCATCTCACCTCGGCAACAGTAAACTATTTATCTCAAATATCCTGTGACCTACTTATACAAGTATGTAAAAATACTACAAAAAATTTTCTTCAAATCGAAGTAATTTTCCATGATTTTCGTGATTTCAAAGTTCACCTTTCTCATTCATCTTTGAAGATTGTACTCCTGCGCTGACGGTCAAAAGAATTTCGATGATATCCCTAGAGTTTTACCGTGTGTTTTACCCTATCGTCGCATTAATCAACGTCCTTTTCCCCTTTTATTCTAAGATATTAGAACTTCTGCATTAATCTGCCGCTTTGCATTGAAAGTTTAGCTAGGGCAACCATCACTATAGCAACTGCAATTTCCAAGACTATTTTCCAACACAGTTTCTCATGACAACCTACTCCCTCGTATGTTTACTACGTTTCGTGTAAAAGAGGGAAGCAACAGGCCGTCATAACAAACACATAATTGTTGGGGAAAGCAAGGAGGTTTTTTTAAATCACTTGTTGAATTTATATTGGTATCCCTGAACTATTGAAGTGTTACATAGCATTACCACCATATCAAATGGAAATTATTGCGATCCACCCATCACGCAGCCACGCTATTCACCATGTAATTTTGCATTGTGTTACCAGAAATTTCGACGAAATTGTTACTTTTTTGTAGTCCACTTTCTTTCGTGACTTGCTCCTCGCATCTTCTGGTGTCATCTTAGCGCACTTATGAATTCTTCAATTCCATTACATCTATTTCGGACACGAAGGTTGTCCGACATTAACCTCACAAAACATCAGCTGATTACAAAAACACAGAGTGGTTCCCAAGATGGCAGTTAGAAGTTTACTTCGTTGAAGTTGGCATTATACTTTTTACTTCCCTGAACAGCCATATTGGATTTTCTCTATCCACTTGTATATGAATCGTAGTATCCACTCCTCTGATTTCACATACGCGTCATCGTAATCTTCCTCCGCTATTTCTGCATCGCCATTTACCTCGTCAATCTCACATGCGTGGCAAGGTGGGAAGTTCGTAACTCACGTAAAATATAGAGAACATATAGAATAAGTGGTGGGAAAGAGTAATTATAATACACGTAATACACTAAGAAGACCTAGTAGTTTGCAAAGATTTTGTGCAGGGCATTGGAGTGGAGGTTATAGGAATATGTCGGCATTGCAGGTACTTTTGCGAATGATACGTTTCGACTCAATTTCACATATAAGTGATGCGATACCAGGTGAGAGGAAGACAAACAACAGAACTGGATGGAAAAGTGATAAACATAGACATGAAGCATTGGAGGAAACGGATTACAGACAAGCTAATCATTTCATGAAAGATACGAAAGGAGGTGGCAAAATAAGGAAGAGGATAATACAAATATATTGGAGATATCACATTTCCAGAGAAGAATAAAGAGTGGTTTAGACCAAGCGGAGGACTGGTAACTGGACATAGTGACTTTAATAGCTATCTAAAGAAAAGAAAATGAAAGAACAGTGACGTGTGTATTTGTGGATGAATCAGTGAAACGGTTGACCATGTACTTCATGTCTGTAAAATGAATGATGTGGAATGAGTATGGTGCATTGGAGAAATGAAGAGGCTTGGTACCTTCACACCCGACAATTGGAAGAATTATATAGGAGATAAGACCATATGAAATTATGGAAGAATACGCAACTAGAATATTGAGGATAAGGACAGCAATTAAAAAAGAAATGGACAGATTGCAGATGTACCTTCCACGTGATGGGTACGCCAATGTCACAACGGAGGGGTCTGTGAGCGGCTTAGAAGAGGCATTAAAATTGATAGTTATATATAATCAATAAATTGAAAGTATTGTGGTATAGTATCACCAATCTTTATTATTAATAAAAGCGAAAGTTTTTTCACCGACGTAGTCAGCATCTTCAGGCTCTTAATTCAGAAGAATATTTTGGCATTTGCAAGATTTGTGATACTATACCAAAATATTATCAATTTGTTGAGAGTCATAGAAATGAGAAAGAAACGAGAAGAAGAAGAAGAAGAAGGATTTTTTAAAAAATTGTTGTAAATTAGAGGTAAATTATATGAAGACCTGGGTAATGGCTTATAGCTGAGGAACGGAGATATCTGAGTGTAAATAAAAAGTACTACAAAATGTACAATACTCCTATAACTTGAATAATCCTGAAATAGGATTCTGGTTTGTGGTGTAGTGTTGAAGGGGCTCGTCACGACGAGGATGGATGACAGACGAGACAGCGCTGCAGGCAACAGTACGAGGGTACTCTGGCTGGTCAACGCATGAACTGACAATAGTGCTGCTTCGCAACACCAATCCTATTTCTGTTTTATTAAGACATTAAATCTGCCCCTCCCGAATCCAAAAATTAAAATTTTAGGTGAATATTTCCTTCGATAAACGGTGTCCTGAAGTTGTGGTGAGGGCATCGCTTTCTTCGTAGAACTTCAGAGCAGGAGAGAGCAGAGAGGCTGTATCACACGTTTTGGTTGGAGAAGGTGAGGTTTTCAACTGGGTTTCGCGTCGCCAACTTGTGACTTTTTTTCGGTTTGGTACACTACGATTCCCGGCAACAAAAACGTCTTTAATTACCAGATCCTTTACTGATATGATGTGGTTGGATGGGATAATTTACTTCATGACATAATCGACACGAAATAACTGAATGAACGGATTACATAAGTTGGAGTCCGTCTCCGGGCGCAAATGTCTGGAGCCTATGTGACTGATACGAGACTACAGAGTTTGCAGCAGTGAACTGCAAAGAGTCTGTATGACGTCATATGTACGACTTCTCTTAGTCTCTTTGAGCACCTTATTGTTATTGTTCATTGTTTCATTAATAAGAGAACAGCTTTGAATTGACAGCTTACTACTTTCTCAAATATAGGATGTGTTTTCTTTCAATTTATTATAAAGTTAGAATTCTCTGGTTTGAAAGGATTCGATCATTTTCCTAGCTGTAAAAATTGATTTTAATGATATTCTTAATACCTTCTCAACACCACATCAATCAATTGTTCAATTTTCTCTATTCATTTGTTCGTGACCAATTTCATCAAACGTGTTCCGTTGACAATTGAAAGATAGTAGGCAGGGAGGAAAGATCTATTCCTGTTTTGTTCCAGAAAACTTTGTATTAGAATTCACCGGACCCTAGAAAACTAGTCAACCAATGGAAATCGTGTGCCATGATTAACAAAAAATTGTTTCGCCGTTCAGGTGTGGTTACGAAACAAAGATATATGCGTACAAAAATTATGTTTTATAAATAGCGATTAAAATAATATATATCTAATACTAAAAATCGAACAAAACATCTTTCGTAAACAAGCAATGAATTTTGTTGGAACACATCTATCTAGCGTATTTTTATTTCCTGGAGAAGAATTTTTTATTTTTTCATTTAGAAAACGGCGACTGACGCATGCGGACCATCAGCTAAATCAAATATGTTTACTACACTACTTTCTACAGTCACAAAACACAGAAGCACTTTCTAAATTTCGAGAATCCGCTTCTGTAGTAGTAAGGATGTAGAAATTACTTTTGGGTAGGCAAACAAAACAAAAATAAAATAATAGGATTAACTTGTTTATATTATTATGTCCAAATTGCTCTAGTTCCTTTGTCAATGGAACATCTTGGAAGAATAAGAATAATCTTTAATTACTTCTTGAGTTCGGTAACGGGCGAAGGTATTGAACAACGTCTACGTCGATTTCTGCATTCGTCTGACAGTTTTACATCTTATGAAAGTGAAAAATTCATTAACATTGTCAAATACTAATCCTCTTTCACGTGAAGGTCGTAGAAGTTAAATTTTTCGAGAAATGCGTGGTAGACGTTTTGTTGTCTTTTTCTGATTTAGAGTAGAAAATAATTAGTTGATTGATTTTGATTTCAAATAACATGACAGTTATACACTCTTTCAATACACATCCGTATGTTCAATTCCTTTTCCCTCTCCTATATCGAGCTTCAAGTGTAATCGTTTTAAAGAAAGCTCTACAAAAAGTTCGTTCAATCACATTCACAAAAAGAAAATATACACCGTAACTAGCTCCTTCCCAATTTGAACCTTGGTCATTATTGCTGCTTAGGTCCCCATCAGGGCGTTCAGTGCTGCCCGTGTAATTGCTACCTTCACTAGGATTCAACAACCACTAGCTTAACTCCGCCAGTGAGCTCATATTCATCTCATTACTGTGCCGCAACTTGAACGCTATGCCTGTCGCTCGATTCCTTTTCCAGAGACCTTCCTCATTGCTGCTACCACAATCACCAACTTGACCACGAAAGCCAATATCATCATTTCCAATTGCGTATGATTCAACCAATACATTCTCAATATTGCCATCAAATTGCAACAAAGAGGAGGTTCTTTAGTTACAAGGTATCTCCAACGAATTGAATGCTGATTTTTCTATTGCAGTCGGTTGCAGTGAGTTGTTGTTTTCTTTTTTTATATATATATAAGGGGAAGGAGTAGACGTACGTTCCCCATTATTATCCATACATGAGTTTAAAGAACATAAATATATTAAAGTAGTACTAGCTTAAGTGAAATGAAATCACTAAAATGTCTGAAATAAGTACAAATAAATATAATTACACGGATTAATTTTGATTTCAACATACTTTACCAACAATTTAAATGAAATAATTGCATTAGTTGTTGATAATAAAATACATTACATCCTATTCAGAAAATACTAAATTTATATTTTCTATAATAGACGTTTTTAAAATCAGAATATGTTTAATTTGCTTTGTAGACAATTTCCCGGGGGTATTTTTTACTCCACTTTTATCTATATGTCGCTGAATATTTCCAAAAGATATTTCACTTTTTCCGTGATGAGATGCATAAATCGCGAAACCGTTCCGCTCGGTCGCCATACTATGTTCTTGTGTATTTCAAACGAGTCATGTGAGTTCCTGACTATCGTTTATGCTATACGAACTATACATCTGATGGATACAAATAAAATAATGTTCTTTCTTCATTATAATTCATAACGTTGTCATAAAACAAAATAGAATACAAATGAAGAAAAAAATTATATTCCCAGTTATTTGATTAACTTGGAGCACCAGTCCCACCGTAAGTATAAGAAAAATATGTATTCGAAGTAAAACAAATCTCATGAGAGCAGTAAACCGTATTACAAAAATTTAGTATTATAAATGAATGTAAAAAAATCATTCATATATCGACCACAAAACTAAAAAAATAGTTCAAAAGCTGAAATATATATTTTTAAATAAATTTATTGTCAAAAAACAGTACAAACTGCGTATGACCACGTGGAGGACAATAAACTAATTTACTCTCCGGAAGCGAGCAAGGGACCATCCCATCAATTCCGATCAAGGGCCCTAAGGCAGAGGCGGATTCAAAAATTTCAAGCAAAGTTCCTAGATAAGATAAAAAGTTAGTTGCGAGTTATAATACTAATAGAATGTCAATATGTTTGTAATTTAACGCAAAAAATTTACATGTACAAATTATTATCGAGCTATAGATTATTCTGAGTAAAGTGTTTAAAAATCATAAGAATGGAAATAACACTAAATTCACGATTTATTATTGCAATAAACATGCCCCTAGACAAAACCTGGAGAACCTGTATAAGAAATCCGCCTCCACCCGAAGGAAAACCGGAGCAAAACGCGGGCCAGGATAGGGCTACAGAATTAATGTACACAACCTTGCCAAAGTTGAGTACACATAAAACTAAATTAATTCAAATCGTATTTTGAAACGGGAGATAATAGCTTTTTCCTTATTCTCCAAATCTCTTCTGTGTATGACGACATCTTTATTATTTCTATAACTGCCTCTTGACCTGTCTGAAACCACGCCATTGTTTTGCAAACATAATATCGTTATCAATCTGAGAGTCTTCTGAGTGGGATTGAAATCATCATATATCTGACAAAATTAAACTGTAAAATAGATGAAGACAATAATTTTTGAACGTTACTTTTTGTGAAGTATAATGATAATATATTGTTAATGGACATTATGTTGTTCCGATGCTTCCCGATTTTGTGGTTACAATGAGAGTAAGTGACAAGGAACCTAATCGTTGTTGCATTGTAAATACATAATGTTAAAAGTTTTATTAATAATATGAATGAGCAACTAAAGAGATGGTTTTCTTAACTTTATTAAATTCTTCAACTAGGCGTTGCAATTCCTTAAATTATAGATACTTCAAACAACTTTCTCATATTCTCTGAGCTCAAGGTGGAGTTTTGATTACTAATTCAGAAATTACTTGGGATTAACAATTCACTGAGATAGATCTCCAAATGCTAGTTTTGGATGTTTCATAGTTTATCTTCAATGTTAAGAATCTATTAGCTTGGACTTAAATTCTTTGTTAAAAACATGACGCTACACNGTTAAGAATCTATTAGCTTGGACTTAAATTCTTTGTTAAAAACATGACGCTACACGTTCGAAGAGCCTCTTGTATCTTTGATCTGATAATTTAATTCATTTATAATATAATTTTTCAACCATTTTAATACTCACTATATTAAAATATGGACTGGGTTCATACTTCAATTCAGATGAGAAGAAAAATTACAAGAAGCGATATTTCGCAGAAATTATTGACATAAATATTACATCTAATATTGTACTCGTAAATTTACGATCTGACAGATAAATATGCTGTGAGTTTTTTTAAACAAATTTTTCCACATACTTCTTTGTTTTTTATAGTATAAATTGTTATAAATATGTGTATGCTATGTTATTTATTTTCGGAAATAATACCACGTTTTGATGAAAATGTATTCATATTATTGATGACGTTGACGAAATGATGCATACGTTATTTTGATTTATGTCATGACAAAGCTATCAAGAAAGGTCGTATTTTTTATGCTTTTAATTCATTTATCTTTTTGAGTCTTTACCTTTTGGCAGGACTCAACTTTAGGTTACAGGCGCCCTAGACAGATAATTCGTTCCGCCCTCTCCCCCCGCCCACACCCTCCGAAATGAATTGTGTGCCCTTGGGTCATATCCTCTTCTGAACGCATAACATACGGACGTTTTTGACGCATCAAATGATAGATTTTACCCTTTTCTTTAGTGGTTTTAGAAGTTGCTACTACTGTTGTTTAATTTTGAATTAGGATTGGGAGGTGGTACTATGACTAGTACAATCAAGCAATTATGTTGTCGATGTTAAAATTAAAATAAATAAACTAAAACTGATTTCAAAAGTTAAATGTGGCAATAACATACCACAACAACATACAAACCCATGACCGATTTTAAAATACTATTAACGTCATGAAGACAAGTTTGTGCATGATTCTTCCGCTCTTTGCTCGTGTAAAAGAGAACATTGACTCGATCCTCGCTCCGTTTAACGCTTACGCATAAGATTAGGATATAAGATATCTATGGAATATATACTTTCCATATAAGACAGAGGTATAATATGTTTATAGTTCTGCCGTGTAGTCATAAGGACTGTATTTGCTCAACCTTCACAGGTGGTTCTATTGCCCACGAAAGGCCTCTCTAGGTCGTCAAGAAATAAAATATTTTTGAAAGGTTGAGGAAATTATCGTGTTAATAATATTCTTCAGTGGCGAGGTCTTCGTTTGTAACGGGAGGTTTTAAGATGATATTTTCAGTTATCAATGTGCGATGCACGTGAATGAGATGCAGTTGGCATTTTGTCAAAATAATACCAATCTATTTCATTTTGGAATGTTTAAGAAATTATCATGTGTACCCTAAAAAACTGAAATGGTTTTTTCTGTTTCACCCCCTAAAACTTATAAAAATTGTACCTTATTCAACCTTCTGGGAAATTGGACTCTGCCGTTTCGTTTCACTTTTATTTCTATATAATATTACATTAATATAGATGAAATATTAATATTACATTACTATCTGATTTTTTTCGGCGTAATCCTGGGTTCTCTTATAACATTCCAAAATCATATGTTAGTTGCCGCATTTTTCTACCTTCATGATATTAATTTCTCTCTTTCGTTTATATCAAAAATTAAGTACCACGAAAAAATTATACAAAAAACACACAATTTTTCAGTTTTGTTGGTAAATGTGTTAGTATTTACGAATTATTTTAAAATCCAGGAAGGAGGAAAGTACATTTTGCACAGAAAGCTTAATAAACCAAGCGCACTGTTGAGAACTCTGAATTCTTTGCTTTTCATTTCACAATTATGTTATGTGCTTGAAAACTATGTTCCTCAAGTTCCATTCTACGATTCGGTCACGTAAGCTATAAGTTCAGTATTTGAACTCTTGTGGACACGTTAGTGAGCTTCATAGTCAACAGTCATGCGAGTGAATATTAACATATACTGATTAGCTAATTTTAATTGTTCCTCTGCTCTTGTAATTCATTAGCCATACATTTAATTTTACTTGCAATAACATTTAAATAGAGTTCCTTAAAATTCCCAACAATTTCCGATTCCCTTGTCACAGATATTCCATAGAATTCCCTTTTATTAGTAAAAGTGTTATCTTCCTCGCGACGGTCACCCCCTTGATCCCCCCCCCCTCCTGTCAATCCGTGTCTATTGCAACGTGTATCGTCTCCACTGCAACGCACAAGAGGGCACACGTGTCGTGGTCGGTGGAGGCGGAGACACCACGGGTTCTTGGCCTTCACCGCCTGGGCGCCAGCTGGCTGACGAGGCGATGGTGGTGGTGGGGGCGGTTGCGGCGAGGCGAGGCCGAGAGCGGAGGCGCCTATTCACGCACGGGTCTTTTCCCCTCCGCCTCCGCCACATCCTAGCTCTTGATGGATCTCGCCCGGGTCGTACACGGGTGCATGCTACTACGAGCAAGGTGTACTATCTTCATCATCCTATTAATTCCACAAATTTATATTTTATACTCGGGTGGATCCATAAAGATAATAATCAAAAAGCCTTATTACGAAGATATAAACAGATAGAAATAAAACAAGAAGATAAACATATATATTCAAGAATAATCAGGGAAACAATGTAAACAAACATCGTCAGTAGCGGAACACTCTTACAAAAATGACTTACAAAATTGACAACGCAAACTCACCAGTTTCCTAAGAAAGATACGTGTGTGATGACGAAGTTGCCCAGATATTGTTATGTGGTGTACAATTATTATGACGTTTGCATGATACGTGAACAACGATACTGGGCAGAAGGCAGTATCACTTACACTTTCAATTACGGGTCTTGTTTAAATTGGTTCATTATTATCTTCATATAATAGAAGGGCGAAACTGCTTTTTATTGTGTTTTTGATCATATGACACAATTTCACAGAAACAATACCTTTCCAAGAATTTTACCAATTATTAGAATTATGAATCGGAAATCAGAGATGTGTGTGTTATTGTTCAAAAAAAGGTTAAGTCGTCCCAGATGAGACGCGGAGCTCGTTCCTCACCACGGAACCTCATGTATAGCACGTGGCGACAGAGACGTTTCGCATCCAAGTGCTGGGGTTTTTTGAAGGTCGGATTACGCCTGTTTTGGACGCATGAAGGTTTCCGTCTCGTACATCTTCCACCTCTTTAACTCGGTTTTGGACGCGTACTACCGTGTACAGTTAGTTACCAATAGTATGCACAGAAATGATGGAATCTATGATTAAATATTTTGACACTGTTAAATCCCCATGAATGAAATACGGTAATAAGTTGCGTTGCCAGACATTTCTTTTTTGTTCTTGCTTTTTTTAGGGGGGTGGTGATGTAAGAGACAGGCTCAGACAAAAGGTATTGGTATTTACTTTAAACTAATTTTTTCCTTTAAATAAATTTAAAATTTTTCGTTTAAAATAGTTTATTTCTCTTCCTTTATTCGTAAATAAATTGTAAGTTAGATGGTGTATACATGTAAAGTACTTACATAATCATTAATAAAAATTTCGCCCGAGCATCTCCCTCTTCTCTCTCATTGCGTGTCTGCTCGTAACATTTACGTAAGCTATGAGATTAATGTAAACCAATGTTTATTGAATTAAACACCCTCAACAAAGATATCTCCTTCTAATGCTAGTCTGGTGAAGGTTTACCGGGTCAAACAGAAACTAAGAATATTCTTTAAATAAGCCTTTCATTTGCATTGGATATGTCTTAAAGAATCTGAAAATCATATTTTTCGCTAATTATTCTGTTATTCCGTACTCACTGCTCCGAGATGAGATCTTATTCGTACAAACATGTATAGCACCGCACCCCTAATGGTGCGGATAACACAGTATAGCAATTCAGAAGCTTCAAGTTCTAATAATATAACATTATGGTCATGAGTCTACTATTACAGCGGAGTGGATGAAATAAATTTATAATAAATAAATTTATTGTCAAAAAACAGTACAAACTGCGTATGACCACGTGGAGGGAAAAAAAACTAATTTACTCTCCGGAAGCAAGCAAGGGACCATCCCATCAATTCCGATCAAGGGCCCTAAGGCAGAGGCGGATTCAAAAAATTCAGCAAAAATTCCTAGATAAGATAAAAAGTTAGCTGCGAGTTATAATACTAATAGACAATGCAGTTTAGACATTGTTGAACAGAATAAAACATTTATGGAGACCTAAAACGACATTCTTAACATTTTGCTTGTAAATCACACATAAAGGTACCTATTTCTAATGACTAAGATGCATAAATCATTGATATATAAGGATGTCATTTCTAGGAACCAGGAGAAGGGACATAACTTGACCAGTTCGCATACAAGCCTCTAGATCTCGTGTTCTTCTACTTGTTTGACTCGCGGCTCACTTTCGCCGTCTGGAAAGATCCTTAGAATAGATGCCACCCTATTCCATATTACAGAGACTTCCAGGGCTCTGAGACAGTTCTGACGTATCATAATGTATATTACTTCAGTTTTCAGCGACATACCTGCACGAATAGGAATTTTCAGCATTGGTCAATATTACGAAAAAATGTTTGTGAATTGTTACTTTCTCATTTTAAATTAATTGGTAATTGTTTGATTCTGATATGTGTAATTTTTATTTCTTAATTTTTGAAAAAAATTGAAAATATAATTTGTCTGTGAAGATTTATTTTATTTTATTTATTTTACATAACTGCTTCATTTCATTCATTGAAACTTTAATACACATATTGGCTTGGATAATAATTAATGCATTTAAATAGTGATGTATTGTTGACCATTGTTGTACCCAGCTGATATTCATTTTCTTTTGTATCACAACTGATGCAAGTGTATTGCTTGTATTTGTCAATTTGCCTGAGGATGATCCACAAAAATTATTGAAACGTTGCATATTAATTTATGTATTTGTTTTAGAGTACATATGTCGTTTTTATAGAGTAAAAATAGGGTCGTTTTAATTGTTAGTAATGCAGAAGGAAAATATGGCTAATTTTCTTATTTCAGTACAGTGTCATTATAAAACTGTCAAGAAATGTCATTATATTCGAAGTGGTGGGAGATGTAATAGGATCTCATAGTTTTTGTCATTTTGTATTTAATTATTATATAATGACCTAATATAAACTTGTCTAATTTATTTTTCTTACAAGAAAAATTTTCAACCGCCTTATTACGAGTATAATGAAGTATTTATACGCCTTGGAACATGTTGGCACATTAGTCGAAATAAATGCTGAAAATTACAATTATTATTGACAATCATGTGAGGTGGAATTATTTTCCCTGATTGGGAATAAACATGAGATGAAATTGGGAAAAGAAAGTCATACGGGGGAAATTCGCAGACTTCCCACCCTATAATTTCAATACTGATCGTATTCATCTATGCAAGTACAAATCTTCCCTCTTGATGACGGTATGCTGACCTCCATGGGACGTTGACAGCTTACTGTGTCCTGCCGAATGATGAGTCATCCCACCTCGGACGAATCAAGTGATTAAATCTTAGGCGTCGGATTCAACGAAGGCCGTTCGTTCTTTCGAAATGAATGCGGCAGAAAAGGTTACTCGGCAATAGAGGTGTGCCACGAGATATGACGAATGGAATTCACCGTGTCTACCTCTCTTTTTACTGGTCTTCTTTTTGTGGAAGGAGTTGCATTCAATGAGAGTTGTCTCGCTTGGTAACGCATGCTTGCGCCCCCTAATAAATCGTAATGGACCAGATCTAATCCGAGAGGCGGGACCGGGTTGAGTTGTATACCACAATGGCCGAAAAACGTTGCTCACGAGCACTAGGACACGAATTATTGGTCTATCGTTATGTTTTGTTCACGAAAATTGTGGTGTTGTCATTTTTGTTAATAGAAATCTCAAACTGTTGAGTTCATATATTCGGAGTCTGTATTGCTCAGCCGAAGTCGTATGTTGCTCAGTGAAGTCAACGTGACTCATTGGGTAGAGATTGCTGGCTGGATGTCGGGGTTCGATCCCTGGTGGGGTGGGAATATTCCATCTCACATCTACGTCCAGGCTTACTCTGTCTGCTGTAAAAAGAATTATTACTTTTCTTGCCAGACTTTTTGGGTCTTCGGCAGCAGGTTTCGAATACAGTACAGGTTATAAATACTTACAATACATGTGTTACAATACAATATTAAAAAACTAAATGCTAAGTACATTATATAGATACATTTATGAAGTTGAAAGAGCATGTATCATACACACATTTGATGTTTTAACTCTACGGGGGATCGAAAAAATGCCTGAGGAGCCTTCTTTTGAGTCGTTTCCTATGCGGAAAATATTTTCCTAGTTCAAAATTTTGAGCGGAAGGAATAGAAGCGATGTTTTTGTAAAATTTTGAAGCTATTTGCTGGAAGTAAGTTTGCATGTGTTGAATACCAAGTTCCCTGTGCAATTGAGATAAACCAAGGTGCTTTGACTATTTGCAGAGCATTCTGTTTTGAAATATTTGATTTTTGTTGAGTTTTGTTTAGCAGCTGTGCCGTATATTGGGCTTGCGTAAGAAAGGATAGGTCGGATTATACATCGGTAGAGATGGATACCTGAATAGATACTTCAACAAAGGATATAACTGGTGAACTAGTTTAATGGATTCTGCGAGTCGATGGTGAATATTCTGTTTCCAGTTTAGTCTTGTATCTAAGAGAACTCCTAGGTATTTAACGAGGGTATCATGTGAGAGCCACGGAATGGAATTTGAATGAAATGAAAGTGGAGATGGTGGGGTTGGGTTGCGCCAGGTGAATGTTTTTGCTATACTCTTCGATGGATTTAGTTTGATGTCCCATTTACTGACGTAGGACGATATTTGGTTGAGATGTTGTTGGACATTTGAAACGGCACTGTCAATGTCACTGTCGGCATTGTAAACTGTTGTATTATTTGCGAAAAGAGCTATAGATGTTTCACTTGCAGTGGGAATATCGGAGAAAAATGTGTTCAAAAGAGTGGGTGATAATACCGCCACTTGTGAGACTCCAGCTAAGATTGGGTGTGATTTAAAAGATGAATTTGGTAGTCGCACTGTGAAAGAGCGGTAAGATAGAAAGTTGTTGATTATATTTAATAGGTATTGCAGAAGACCAAGATTTTGCAGCTTGTATATAAGTCCAGGATGTCAAACTGCATCAAATGCCTTTTCTATGTCTAGGAAAGAGCAGCTACGTATTGAGAACTGTGAGAGATTGGAGTTATATCTTCAGTTAGACGCAATATTTGATGGTTTGTAGATAAAAGGCATCTAAATCCGAATTGGTAATGAGGGATTGTCCCAACAGAGGATAAATAAGAATTCAGTCGGACGAGTAAACATTTTTCAAATATTTTGCTGCTAGATGAAAGCAAACTGATCGGGCGGTCACTAGAGGGAATTTTCCAGGCTTCAGAATTGGTAGAACATCAGCACGTTTTCATAAGGATGGAAAGTAGCCGAGACGGATGGTTGCATTAAATATTGCTGCTATGCGTGTTATTAGCGTGAACGGGAGTTGATTTAATATGCATGTAGTGATGAGGTCGGGCGCATAAGATAGTTTTGGAGTTGAACTTGCAAAATTTTCTGCTACCTCAATTTGAGATATGAATTTGATGGGATGAGGAGCAGTGATTGGGTTTTCAGTTATTTCTTTTAGAATTGATTGATGACTATTTAGATCGAAAGTCGGGTGTGGCATAAACGTTTTGGCAAGGTATTCACCGAAGACTTGGCTTTTATCAGCTGGAGAATGTGCACATCCGTTTTTATGGAGTAAAACGTAGTAGTAATTACGGAGCTCTACCCTCTGAGAACCCATTGACAACCTCGGGGAGTGTTTTGGGACAGTTTGACTTTTTTTGAACTGGTCAATGCGAGATTTATTCCTCGGTTTCCATTGAACAGTGACGTAACTAGACCCAGAAATTTGTGTCAAGAACATACCGACAACCAATACACATATAATGCACGGATCAGTACCTAGAATAGAGACCACAGTAATGAAGGATATCTTGCAAAATATGCAGCAAATAGATTTATTAGAATTCAGTTCTTGTTTCAAAACAGCATCGACGCCCGCATCGTAAGTGCTAAAGGGTAAAATGCAATTAGCTTTCATAATTATTTGACTGCAATCGTGCTGCCAGTAAGGTAAGTCGAATTCGAGAGAAGTTTGTCAGTCATGAAGGCATTACGCAGCACCAGTCTCCAGTACCTTGCTTCACACCAAAAACGAAAATGTGGACGAAAACATTACTGCGGAAGTGGTTTAAAAAAAAAATTTCGTTCGTTTTAGCTTTACTCTATATGCTCTATGTTTCTGCGATATGCAACTTCCACACAAAGTTAACTAAAAACTTAGTTTTAAAATATTCCTATATCACATTGTCTAGGTTCCATACCCAATCCAAACATTTACTTTTGGTTACGCCAATGCCTTTAAAGTATTTGTGTCAGAGGTGACGATAGAATTGGTGTGTAAAGATAATGTACAAACTAAACAAAATAACACGACGTTTATTGTAAGCGCAAAAATGCTGTTAGTTTAAAAATGTTACTTCACTCTTTCAAACATCGTAAATTCATCTATCTTTTAACAATGTTTACTAGACGAAGACCGAACTTCATTTCACCAAACATTTGTTCTTGTGAGATATCACTACTTCACCTTTACTTTCTGTGGCGTACGAGGGTTCGCTACAAATATTAATGCTTGTTTATTATATGTTTATTCAAACATTCATTGTACTTGATTGATTTCAAGAAGTACTAACGTAGCGTGAGTAGAATAAAATCTCTAGAATGTCTAAAATTTGGATAAATGAATAGAATTACGTGAATTAATTTATAGTATCTATTTACAGTAGATTTTAATAAAAATATTTCTTTATCGCTAAAAATAATTGAATATATGTTGAATAATTTTCTTCAAAAAGCATATCGCGCGAATAGTAAAGAAAATACATACTTCGGCAAGAGCTTACTTACTGTCCTATGAAATTGTCGTTGTTCATCATTGTGTGTGCTTGATTGGTATTAATACTTAAATGTAGCAAGCGTGTTCGAGTATGAATTCCCCATAAAATGGTATTAGATAAGAGAAGGTAAAACTAAATACACTATAAGAAATTATGTACACGTGGATTCAATTTAAAAGGCACAGGTCATTTAATGTGCGCAGACTGATTACGAGAAACGTACGTAACAAGGTACATGAAATAATATACATTGTCATTCTGTCATAGGTCTCCTAGTGATGATTGAAACAGTTAAATGAGTTTAAAACTATTCCTGATAGGACATAAATCAATGTAGATCACTTGCATGCAGTACATACATAAAGTCCGTGGAAATCTGAGAAAGTCACTGAATAATAACACTTGGCACGAATAATAATTCGGCGAGTAAATAGTTCTGACGCCGAGTTGAACTTGTACTGATTTTAAACGTTGATAGAAAGTCATTGAGAACCCGTACTAGAACGCAATGTCACTCCCGTGAGGAAGAGCGGTAGACTGATGTCACTCGTAGTGAAGTGCGCAGTAGACTGATATTATCGTTTCTAAGTCAAGTTTCGTTGCTAGGTTCTAACAGTCGACCAGGTCTCCTTGTAATGATGGGAGTTAAGTTCGTGGGAGATCGCTTTGGTGGCTATTAGTAAATGTCACTATGTAGCGTGTCGCTACAAAATTAAGTTGCATCTACTTTTACTACATTTATCTAGACGGCTGTAAATTGAATCGCTGGTTGTCAAAATCGATTATTAAGAGATGTTTAACAGCCGAAATTACATACTACAAATTTACGTTCAACCTTGGCGGCAAATGAGTTGAACAAATTGTAGTTAGTGTTACCATTTCCTTGAAAAAAACTTCTTGATGTTGTTCCATATTTTAAATCCTAAGATTGTTTTGCTGCTATTGAAGGACGTTCACAATCCCAGCTGCATTCGTATTATGCGAAGCTGTGAAAAAGAAAGCTCGTTTCCTAAACACAACTCGTAAAAGACTTGTGCCCAAATCACCTTTCGGTGACTGGCACGGTTGTGGAGTGCAGGTCTGCAAGCTTTGTTACTACATGCCATGTGTACTGACTGTAAAATGTGATGCGTTATGTCGTTAACTACTAATGCGGGTGGGGTTCACGCGGGTTGGGTAAGGACATAAAAATCGTCGGTGTCTCTTGGCTTTTCGTTGCTCCACAGTGGGATGACTTTCAAACAAAATGGTCAGCATTCAGAAATTAAATACAATAAATGAATAAATACTAGCTATAACCAAATTAGCTAAACTAGCTGAATTGAATGACACTAACATTGTGTACGATAATATGAACGTTTACTTTAATTTTTCACGACTATGTTATCTACATAATATAGTGGTGGTTACTTTTCTCCATGATATATATGTAATCAAGTTTCATCCGGTTTAGTATTAAGCATTAAACAATGAATAAACGTCAAAAAAATATGAAAGTAGATAATAATTCACCATAACTCGCATAACTCATGTACAATTCTCTTACATTATTGTTCACACCAGCATGGTCATATGCGTCAGAGATGTTAACTGTTAGTACCAAAGTAAAGCAACATATTTTTAAAAGCAAATGAGTCAATTCGCATCTTTTCTTGACGTAATTTATGAATTCTGGTATCTGAAAGCAGAATAATGAATATCATTTAATGCTCGTTTTTTGAAATGAGCCCATTTTGATACTTAATTTTGTGTTATTTGCTTCGTCCGGTTATGTAGAAAGATAACTAAAAATTTCTGGGACATCTGCTTTTTAATGTATATGATATTGTCAAAAAAGCATATACACGTGGACGAATACGTGGACGAATGTACTCTCCGGGAGAAAGCCAGAGACCATCCCACCATTTCCGTTCAAGGACACTAGGACAGTAGCGGATTTACCATTTCTTTTTCATTTGTAGTATTTGTAAACAGAAAATGAAGCGTGTTATTGAAACTTATCTACATGGAGCGAAAGGAGGTAGGCGTTCGGTGGTAGGTTCTTTTTAGTAAGTGGGCCAGTTAGCTGGGTTTACCAACAACTTGGGTCATGTGGAGATGTTAATAATAGTTAGAGTTATTGATATTAGCAGGAGGTGGATAGAAGAAGGAGGGTTCGCTTTTCAGTAGTCTCAGCTATATGAACTGGAACAATAATGTGAAAAACTTCAATTTTTGTCTGGATTATCCAATAGGCCAGACTAGGCACTGGCCTAGGCCGACTCCAGGGAGCCCCCGGAATTAAAAAAACCCATGAAAGTGAAGAAAAATATAAAAAATATGCCCCTAATATAACATGGTCATTAGACATTCTTTTGTTGTACATAACAAATGCATTTATTTTTATGCAAGTTTTAACTCTTTAGATAAAATTTATAAATAAAAAGAATCTAAATAAATATTATTTGAAACGTTTATAAAATTGTTTATATCCTATACAGTCAGATTTAAAGAGAATAGTGAAAGCTTATTTTTAAGTGCCTAGGTCCCCATTTTTTTAAATCCGGCACAGCCCACCGGGTGACTTACTAAAGAGCCATAACGCTAACACCTAAGTCACAAGAGGGGATTGCCCCCGAAATTAATGCCCCCTTTCCTCAATATATGAAAAACTGAATTCCCACGACTACATTCGCGTCAAGTTCTGAATATTTTGCATAATCGATATTGAATCCCGACGTTCTATCATCTTACACTTACCTCTGGAAAATGTTTCTTATACTTTAAACGACGGATCATAAAAGAAATCGGAATGTCTAAAATAATAACCGAGTTTTCTATTGTCAACAGTATTGCTTTATCTATTCATTAGGTTTTTTTCTTCTCGTAATTTACAATTAAAAATACTTTTAGTACACAACGCTTCAAAAACATTTGAAGCTATTGATCGCAACCCGCTGTAGACCCAAATGTATTTTTAAAAAAACATTTCAAGAACTTAAAAAAATATTCTTTATTTATAAAATTTCCTCCACAGCGTAATTTTTATCATCGAAAAAAAATTAATTAATGCATGATAAACAATAGTAACGACATGAACATAGGAACAGGCTGGTAAACAAGAAATCGCTTGGTGTGCTAATTAGTGAATCGTGAAAAACAGGAGAATGCAGAAAAATAGTTGGCTATAAATTCGCAGCAAATAACACAATGCTAATTGAATACTTTGTTATAAACTTTTTTGAACAATCTTGTAAAATTTTGATACCATAGTCTATTGCAAACCTTTAACGTTTTCTCCAACCACAGTGAGTAGTGATCATTTCATAACGAGTGCTGAAGGTTTTATATTAAGCTTTTTTGAAAATTCGAACTTCCTCTACATTTAAAACTTGGGTTGGTAAGACTTATAAATTTATTGTTAAAAAAAAAGTAATTACAAGCTGCGTATGACCCCGTGGAGGAAAATAAACTAATTTACTCTCCAGAAGCAATATAGGAACCTTCTCATCAAATCCGATCAAGGATCCTAAAGAAGAAACGGATTCAGCACACTCCGAAGATAAGAATAAAAATAGTTCGGTGTGTCTTATAACATTAACAGAATACTAACAAATTTGCATTTATTAAAACACATAAACGCTATTTTTAGAAATAGGTATTATTATCAAACTATAAATTATTGGGAAAATATTCTTTATAAAAAGTAACTATTAAAATTAGACTAAATTCGAAACTCCAATAGTTCCTAGGTAGACTTTATACGTAGACTCTTATACGTAGAATTTGAAAATTTTCTTTTGGTGGTGAGTGTAAATTGTTCATACATATTCAATGTTTGGAGGGATTAATATGAATTTCATGAGTTATTTTCATTCGTTAGAAGCTGGTCACAGATTTAAAACCATAAGAATGATATAAAGATAATTTGTTTATGATTACCCATTGCATAACTCATAATCCCACTGTGTTTGGAGCGAATAGATCAAGATAAAAATATAGTACGAAATGAGACGAAAACTACTTTCCTGCGTTCATACTTGTGTACACGAATTCACTCGTGCAAAGATATTTATGTTACCTCTAACGATGATTTTCAAAATGATGCTTGAAAGAAATTACTTCAAACTTCGGAGAGACATGTTTTTGGCGTGTTCTTTTGAAAAATCTATTGTTTGTAATTTTTTATTGAGAACTTGTTTTAATTAAGAAGCAAAAGAAAAACTGTACTTGAGTACTGTACAATTGAAATTGGCCACCTCAATTAATGATTTGAGAGTTTCCAATCTGAAAAGATTAAAAAAAAAACATTATTTAAAAACATTCTTTCTGTTTCTTCCGAGCTTCAGTTCAGGTGGGATATTTTTTTAACAAATTTGAGAATTGCTTAGTACAACACAAATACCTTGAACCTATAATAAGAAACCATTTTGTAGGATATGGTTCTTGTTAATCCCTAGAAAAATCAATTTAAATTTTAGGAACTCAAGCATTCCAACTTCTTCTCTATTTACTTAACGCATTTGTTCGATAATTTAACCTTCCCTTTGACAAAATACAAATTGTCTAATTACAAAATTGTATCAATAATTATGAGTGGTTTTAGCCAATTTTTCATGGTATGGAACCACCGCGTGCTCGGAGGGAAGGAAGTTGTCAGACGAAGAAACATGTCACAAATTTTATTTTTATTGCGAATAATTTTTACTACCGTTTTCGATCCGGTATGTATAGCTTTGACTGTTAGGTAGATGTGTAATCTAGATATGTTGTTTCCTTCGGGGGTATTTTATTGTGATATGTTTATTACAGCCTTAATCTGGAATCGTGTCTTAAGAAACGAGTTAGGCGAAAGCAGCAATGAATAATGAAATGTCTCATAAACTCTGTTAAACGGTGAAGTTTCTCTCTGTGATTTCACATCGGACTTCATGTATTCCGTGTTTGTCAATATCTCTGAAAACAAAATAAAGTTGTTTTTCTTACAGTAAACGAGAATTCCAAGGAGTATAATTCTTTAACCTGAATGATAATTAGGAAATATATTTTCACTGTTTAGCTTTTATCGCGAGTGTTAAACCGTGAGACTATATAAGGAAGGAAGTACTGGTGATTATCATTCACCACATCTTATCTCGTTATAAGACTCATAGTCAGTGGCGGATCTAGACCATAATCATTGAGGGGGGTGCTAACCGGGGTTTATTCTTGTTTAAAAATTATGGTCTTACAACAAAACATTTATTCATATTACCTTAAAATACATTGCATCATATAAATAATTAACTATTAATAATCCAGTATTAATAATAACAATTATTTATTATTGTTACTAATAATTTTATTAATCTTGTATTAATAATTTTTTTAAATCAGTTATTATTAATACCAATCGTAACTAATAGCAATTATTAATCTAGTAACATTTTTACAAAGTATTTCATTTATCAATTTCAATTTTATCTGTTAAGACTTCTGATCATATATCCGCCACTGCTCATAGTTTATAAATATTGTGAAATATCAAATTGACCTTCATTAGCACATACAACTAAAAGTCTGTCCCAAGCTAAAGCTATTAATCAAATAGTATATCGACGGTCCTGTTGGATGCGGAATATGTCAGTTTCTCTTTTTTGTGAACATCTCTGACATTACGCATCGTCTACGGCCAAGGGACTCGTACCCGGGGCTACCTGCTTTAACCGCAAGTGTGCTACCACTGCACAGCTGTAGCACACCTGTGGTCAAAGAGGGAGATCGTGGGTTCGAGTCTCCGTCCGTCGCCAATTTTCGCTTGACCGTAGACGATGCAAATTTCCTCCCCGAGTAGGTACTCGTAAGTTGTGAGATAAATCTTTGACATCTCGAGTAAAAATGGCCATTGCGTGACGCCAAACGGCCATTCATTTCAACCAGGCGGGCCATTACTGGTCATTCATCTCACGAGGCCACCAATGGCCGTCTAGAGGTAATACATGGTTACCAACTATGGCTATTTTTATTAGGAATGAAATGTTCTTGTATATGGGGATGAATGTTTGAGTGTTTATCCTGTATTCAAGTCTATACCATTTGGATGGATCTCTATCCAACTTATCGATATTTTCTGGAACGGTCTATCAATGAGTTTTCTTAAAACCATCGATTGCAAACAGAAAATACGCGTTTAAGATGAGTGCTTAATTAACTTTCTTCGGTGATGTCTCGTGTCACTAATAATGAGTGTTATGGTTAGAAAAAATATAATAGAGGGTGATTCACTGAGTGTTCACCCAAAATGTCTCCTAACCGGATCAAGATTTCGAAGTCCGGTTTTCACTAACGATAAATTGTAATCATGTGGATTTGAGCAATGAGCACACCATTTGGTCTCTTCCTGGTTAAGCTCTTAGAAACCTACTGGACCCAAAAAGTTGACTATGCAAATCCTTTTATTAAACGTTTTATTACTATTATAAGTAATATTTTATTCTATAGTAAATTACGAATAAAATGATTCCGAATACAATATAATTTCGATAAAATTAAAATGGAGTCAATCGTAGATGAAAGAATGAACCTGATCTAAATTCATAATTCGAAATTCATTCGTGATTAACTACATTTTCTTTGTATTTGTACATAGATGCAAAAATAAAATGTTAATGGTAGTAAAACGTTAAATAAAAAAGTATTCTCATCGACAAATTTATATTAATTCAAGGCGGAGAAATTAATTAGTATTTTTTATTTCTTTAAAGTATTTTTAATATTTAGTATTATTATAAAATGTTTTCATATTTAATGTACTATGGGGTAATTCCTAACACAATTTTCTATTTTCTCTCACTGTACATGTTACGTCAAATATTAATTCCGACAGCATAGATTTATATCACAAAGTGAATATGTCCCCCAACGTCTGATGAAAAATTTGATGTAAAATGTACTATGACCCGCAGACCATAAAATAAAACTTCATGGACCGCCAATTGGACGGCGCCGTCTTGCAAAGCTGGCTTTCACATACCTAACTCTGTAGATGGTAGCGTACATGAGTCGGTGTCTCGTTTTCCCCCCTGAACAAACAACGATTTCTCTCGGAAATCGCTCGTGAATCCCATAAACTCCCTACTGATTGATTTTCATTTAAACTGATCGAATCATTTTTGCAAAACAGGGGACTGACATATACTTACATAATCATTGTTCGCTTTGCACGATGAGATGTAGAGTGGGTATAATTGAAAGACGTATTGATTTTATTTTATCACAATTACGAGTATTTGTTCGATTCCAGTCCGCACATAATGAACATAAAGGTCATTTTACAAACTTTTAATGAAATAACTATGTAACACATACTTTGGAATATCTTAAACAAATTCGTCTTTATATAGTATACATTTTTTCTATATCTCTGAAACTTTTTCTTTCCATATTTATCAACTATAACAAATCCCTTAAGTAGTTTAATCGCGAAGAGTATTGTAAGAATAATTGGTACGTTTCTTTTGTTTCTATTAATTAGTAATTTTCTTTATAATTATGTGTAAAAGTTGGATGCCACCATACACTTTCATTTCTTGATTTTCATATGGAGATATTTGTTTTATATTTCTACATTATTTATTGATACAATCACCAAGTTTACAAAACTGTTATATATAGCCATGAGAAATAGAGACATCCTTTGAGCTTAGTCTCCTTGTCTATGTTGCTTAAGCAATTCAAGAAACTAATAACATTGCATTATCTGTTTGCGCTGCACAACTTGTTCGCACTAGACGTTACCCGTTCTCGCCAGCGAGGAGTCGTGTGCATACCTACTATCCCTTCGGTAAGCGTCACGTGTTCTTCCAATTTTGCTCATATAAGTCATAAGAAATTCATATTAACTTCCTATCTATCAATTCTCTACTATTTTGGTTGTTAGTTCATCGAATTTTCCATATTCTCAAAAGAAAGTAACCAGTTCTGATGCAAATGAAGGGCAATCCATCCCATAACAGGTGATCCGGGTTTTCTGCATCTGCTCCACATACACATCACCCTTCATCTCTCAAACCAAATCTCTTTTAATATTGTCCGAAGTCCCCGTGTTCTGTTAAGAATTGTATCATAATTTTTGGTGGTTCAAACTATTTCCTATTCTTTATTGCATTCCGCATGTCTGCTATATATTTATACGTTAATCGTCCTTTGGTGCTAAGATGGAAGGAATCATATTGTCCATAGATTAAAAATGTTGACAATTTCTTTCTTGCATGTTTATCGGTATTTTTAAAATTCTTCTTCAATCTATCCTCCTCTTCCTTTTCAAGAGATATCGGTATTTCATCTTTTATACGTGCGTTCGGGTGGACAATTTTCGGTCAGTCCAGAACAAGTTCAGTGGAAATTCTGTGAACAAGAAATGTACTACGCTTCCATAAGAACTGCAGCTGACAATCGATTTTAAGTTATTTCGTGATTCTTCTTTCCTTCCCTCGCTGAAGTACTCTGAAATAAGCAAAGTACAAAACGGAGAGCTCTCTACCTGTGAGCGGGGACGCGAAGAGGCGTAGCCCTTCAGAGCGGGGCCTGCCGTCGCCTCCAGGGAACTGCTGGCAGCTTAGCAGCGCTGGGACGGCTGAGAGGGCTCGAGGGGCGCGCCTGTTCTCCCTTCAGTCCTTCAGCAGCGCCCCACTAACCCTCCGCCCACGCCCTTCACGCAGGGCGGGGCCCGGCATGTCCTGACGCGCACCCGAGGTGTATCCGCAGAACGGATCCTTGGGGGACGCCCTTCAACAGACAGTTGGGGTGAGAGGATGGGGAAACTGCAAAGTGGAAAATACTTAAGGAAATTACGAAGCGAAACCGGGTGTTCGGTTGTGTTCGGGTGCGCAAACGAAAAGAAAAAGAAAAGAAATAATTGAGCGCAAACAGAAATGGAAATGATGGAAATTTTGGAGAGAGAAATTGCAAAATATGACTTTGCAATGTTTCGATCCGGATTAAAAAAATCTCCTAATTAAATTGACGGTATGTTATGATATTTCCTCTGATGAATATCAAAACTCTTGCTTTTAACAAACATTCTCTTTATCTGGCTAATGAATTCTTAAGTTACCAAAATCGAAAATTTTCAATCACTTTATGCAAAATATTTTTTACGTTAAAAATAACTCGGTAATAACTAT
Source organism: Laupala kohalensis (assembly GCA_002313205.1). NCBI lineage: Eukaryota > Metazoa > Arthropoda > Insecta > Orthoptera > Trigonidiidae > Laupala > Laupala kohalensis. The sequence continues at coordinate 1,425,306 of NNCF01126924.1, forward strand.
GACACAAATAATATTTGAACCAAATCGTTTCAGGAAAACGAACGCGTCTCAAATTTAATTATATGTGGCATACACAGAAAAGAATTTGGAGGGGGCTAGAACCTCCGAATAATCCAAGAGGGTTTATGTTGGGCACTCCTTATGTTCACGATTTTGAAACATACAGTCAATGATATAGTAACTGTGTAAGAAAATGAATGAAATTTATTAATTTTCTCTACTTTTAATATTTTATTTCTAAAAAATGTGTTATTTTTATTTTGAGGAGGGGGCGTGAACCTCTCGAGCACCGCCTTGCATATGCCTCTGGATCCAGTGTATATCTCTGTCACTTGCACTGGCATCTCATAGGGATGCTGTACATCTCATAGGGATAAGCCGAACCCCCACTATAATTGGGGATTGACTGAGATCTTGTTTCGTCACTACCGGTCCTGTTTTTGTCAATGTGTTAACATCGAGGATATCGTGTCGTGGGCACTCGTTGATGATGCAACATCCATCGTATGAATTGTTTTCCAATTGTATGTCAATATGTATGCTACGATTCGTGTAAAAATGGAAGCCACAGACCACCCTAACAAACACATACTTGATAGGGAAAGCAAGGAGTTTTTTAATCTCTTGCTAGATTTATAGTGGTACCCATGAACTATTCAAGTGTTAAACAGCGTTACCTCCATATCTATTGACAATTAATGCGATGCACCAATCACGGAGCCACGCTATTCATTAAGTAAATTGCATTATGTTTCCAGCAGTTTCGAAGAATTGTTGATTTTTATTTTATTTGAAGCCAACTTTCATTTGTAACTTGCCCCTCCGTTCAGTGACATCTTGGCACACGTATAGCACTTTCAATTCCAATATATCTACTTTCGAGACGAAGGTTGTCTGTCAGTTTGAAGTATTTTTGTTGAAGTTGGCTTTGTTTTTTATTTCTCAAATTGAATTTGCTCTATCCATTTTTACATGAATCACAGTGTTCTCTTTGAAGCAGGATAGTTTCATCAAGTAGAATGATTTCTGAACTTTAGTTCCTGTTTTCCCCACTTCTCCAACCATCGGCTCATCCTTCTGAAGGTATTGGAAGGTATTGGTACAACACACCGCCACGTCTGATCTCCAGCACACACATCAGTGAGCTTGGCATTCTTAAATTCACTCCTGTTTTAACAAACAGACATTCATAAGACCCATAGGCATTGAATAACTGGTAAACTTTCGTAATTGTATTTATATGTACATTCATGTACGTTAGTATATCTAATTATGTGACTGTTTCTGTTCGGAAGCGAATACATGTTTACGAATGTATGTGAATATACTCGCATGGGAATCATGTAAATAATTAGTTCTTTTATTTTTTCCCTTCTCGTTGTTACATTTCTACTAATTTCCTTACCATTTTACACCATGAGTATGTGTGTTTTATAGATGGGTGCTGGGGTTGTTATTTAACTTATTACGTAAACTTTAATTATGTATATCTTCTCTGCCACCGAACATTGCTCACATGTATAGTATTAAAGTATTATTATTATTATTATTATCATTATTATTATTATCATTATTATTATTATTATTATTATAACTAAATTAAAAGTGGTTTCACATTAGTTACTTCTTTACTGATCACTCGTCCTTTTTAAATTTCTCTTTCAGGAGTATTTTCCACGGGTATTAGATGTGGTTTACGAACATTTTGCATTTTCATTGATATCAACAATCCATGGAAATTCTCAATACGAATTTTTAAAGTTGTCATTGAAGAAGTTTACGTAATAAGTTAAATATCCTTGGGTCTGTAGATTATCAGTGACATTGAATGAAATATTTTGCTATTAGTTATAATATTATCAATTTATGAAATGTACTCGTACCAATATAGTTGTCTCTCTTTTGAAACACACTTATTTTGTTTTCAGAAAGCTCTTAATTTTTCCAGTGATTTTTGTTCAAAAGAAAAAACAAAATTACTCTGCGAGTTCTCAGAAGATGAGCTATCAGATTTGTTTAATGATTATCCGTGCCAAATATCCTCAACATACGTTGTTAGCTAGGTTTTGAAAGAGAAAAAAAAAGGTGTTTGAAAGAAGTCGTTAGCAACAAACGTCCCAAGATTTACAAAATGACTCTGCGTTTTGGAGTTGGACGAAGTTAGTCCAGTCAGCCAGGCAACGAATCGAAACAAAAACTGTCAGGTGCCAAGTCACGGAACAGACAAATGTGATTATAGTTCACTTCATCACGTTAGAAAGTAACACCAGTGATACATTACTGTCAACATGGGATAAAATGAACGTTACGAGTCATTGACTAAAAAAGGGAATCCATTTCTTTTGTTCAGGAAGACCATCCTAAACCAATTATGGCGTGAGAAAGAAACTAATCACGGCTGTATCGTTCTAAATGAATTAAAGAAAGCACCCAAAAAAGTGTTACTCAACACTGGAGCTAAATATCAAATTTCAATGTCACTTTTTAAGAACTCAAAATGCTTCGCCTCAAGAACGTAATGGGTATCAAATTACCTCTTGGATTGCATAAAAATTGAAATGGAAATTTGTTCAGATGAAACATTTTCTAATATGATTAACCTAAACAATATGTCTTGGCTCTCATGCGGTTTTAATATGGTTTCAAGAAAAATGTCGAATGTGTTCCTCTCTATTATTCTATTAAGAATCATCCAACAATCAGTAGTGTCCGGCACTGGCTTTTGAACTTTTTTATTTATTTATTTACATAAGAGTTTATTTTATGTGACATTAAAAGAAAATGAATTTGAGTAACAAATTTCAAGTTGAATACAGCACGAGATCTGGACCACGCGTGAGAGGAGTAAGGTTAGTTTTATTTAAATACCATTTGATTTTGTCATGTGCTCTGCAAAATAGTTTAAATTGTACGCTACGTTTTCTCATAACTACTAGCACAATAAAAGTGTCAGTTTTAAGGGCTCCAATATCATCAATTGCAGGAACTGATTATAATTTCATTTTGACAGTCTCCACTTCTGTTAGGGAGCATGGGACATTCAGTGTTCTGACACTGCTAAATTCGCGATGACACCACTGTTACAGTGATAGATAATATATTTTACCTTCAGAGACGAGCTCCGGGGATTTAAGTGCCATGTTTTATTATAACAAATCTTCAGTCAGTGTTGTATTCCCAGATCTATGTTAATATATAACTGCGAAATGCGAAAGTGTGTATGTCTGTTTGCTACCTAATCGTGACTAAACTACTGAACCGATCGTGGTGAAATTCGGCACACATATAGTTGTGATGTTCAGGAAGAACATAGGATAACATTTATTTTAAAAATATGTGAAAGGAAAGATTGTAAATGATTTTGACCATAAATGTCGATGAAATCGAGAAAAAAGAACCCTACGATTGGAGTGGGAGGGAAGTGTCATGAAAAAATATTTAATTGAGAAAGATGGGTTTCATCCATATTTTGGGACCTTTCAGATAAACAATGACACGATGTATGTCCGGCACATTCAAGGGTTAAATACCCCTAACTAAAGGATGAAGTGGTGAGTTAAACTAATTTGTAACGTTTCGATTGATTTTTTGCCATCACGGACAACTAAACGTTGTGTGCTCAATGGTGGTTTCATTCTAGGATTTATTTATTCTCGTTGCTGAAGGGGAAACTCAAAATACTGTATAAATCAAATTTTGTATTAAAATTGTATTGTTATAAACTTGTAAAATTAGGATGCTGTACATTTATTTTTAAAACTAGTAAGTAAAATTATTTTGATCTTACAGTATTTTATCTTTTTTTCTATATCTTATTTTGATCTTATTCTTTCCTGAGTAAGAGAAGAATGGTCTAACAAATAAAAAAAATCCGGGCAATGCCGGATAATCAGCAAGTCAGTAAATATTTGAAAAAAAAAAACTTATTAAATTTGGAAAAAAATGTACCAAGAAATACTTTGAGTAGCTCGAGATGAAAACATTTTTAGTTACTTTATTGCTAATCTTATTTTATTAAATTAACACGCTGGGGTTTTCATGGTAGACCCTCCTTTGTCGTTTCCACCAGCAAACTCCCTGGTGGGTTTCACCCTGAGGCGTTAGTTGGGACCTTGCCTCAGCAAAGCTCTTATTTTCTGTCAACAAATTCAAGTATTAAATAAAAATTTCGCATAAAGAAATATTTTTACTCTGGATAGCAATTTAAAATTTCTTAATATTTATATTTTTATTACTCTCACAGTTTCAACTCCGTTATTCGTTATTTTGTGAATCGATTCTTCTTCACGGTACGACTAGTGTAACCATCATCTTCAAATACATTAAAATGCCAAAGTCCCAGAAAATTGCTTTTCCTTTTCTACGTAACCGGACGGAGTAAATCACACAAACAATGAATCATACTTTAGAGCACTAGATTTTCTATTATTTCATCGTTCAACTGTAATTTCCGTGGTTACAGCAATTATAAATTACACAACGAAAAAAAATGCTACTTTAAAATTTATTTAAAAAAGAGGTTACGTACTTGACTACATGAGTCCTAACAATTAACAGTTCTGATGTCATTGTTAATGCTAAATATGAAACTGAGTGAAACTTGTCTACAACTAGCAGATGGGGAAAAGTAGTATCTGCTTGTAATTCCGGTAAATAAGAGGGTCTTGCTAAATCAAATTAAATGGTCCTACAGAATTAAAGTTTCATTCAACTTTAAGTTAGTACTAACTAAATTTGAAAAATGCTATCTGTAAACACACCGCATAGTTCCACGTGTGTCCCATCCTCTAAAGCTCTTCTACTTAAAGCAAATACAGGTGCTGATATATTTTTCAAGTGCCCTGAATAGATTTCGATGAAAAGGTGACATTTTTCCTCGTTTCTTCCACAGAATCACCAATTGGTGTTTCCATCATTGTTTCAAGAATAATCTTAAAATATCATTCATTCTGAGAAAGTACGTGTGGTTTGGATGTGTTTCAAGTCTTGACGTGTTGCACTTCTTAGTGAGATATTATTAAGCGACGATCTTCTTCGCTAGAAGCAAAAATTACCTTTCTTTGAAATAAGACTGCAATATTTATAAAAGTTTCTATATGCTCTTATATTCTATGTATTCTATTTGTTTTTAAATAGGACCTGATGATAAAAATGTACTGAATTTAATTTTAAATATTACACGGTTTCCCTGTTTCGACTATTTTTTTATTTCCCTTTTTAAAGAAAAATTTGAGTGTCCTTAGAAAAAAAAATTCTACAAGAAATATTTTTATGTAATATATTTTTACTATCATTCACTCAACTATTTCTTGATCACACCACGCTACAGTTCTCCTCACTTTCTTGATTTACTAAACAAAGGCACTCGACTGATACTCGTCAAATCTGACTTATTCATTGGCTGAATTATTTTCTTATTCTTTCTTGTCTATTCATGTAAAGCATAGGTAAAATATATCGTCAAAAATCTACTTTCAAGTAGAACGCAAACGAAAATTGTCAGTTGCAGATGTATATTGTAATTGTGTCTGTATGAGAGTTTGCGCAAATTTGTCCCCGGATAACTCCCGAATGAAATTACGAGTGAAAAATAGTCTAAAACCAGGAACTAAAAATAAGTATTAAAAATAACACAATTTTATTAGGCATTTTATTAGAATAGTTTTCCTGGTCATCATTAACAGAAAACTATTAAGTAAAAATGATTTATGTTTCATTCGTGAATTATGTAAAAGTTTCCATTACGTATATTTGAGTCACATGCATAGAACGAGGAAAAGTCTGTAATACGTCTATCACCGGACCACGTAAACGACAAAAATCCACGTAAGACAACGCATTCGTTGCCAACGACAGCTGCAACTGTCGAGAACACAATGTAAATAAACAGGTGACACGGTTCCCAGGATGCGCGGTACCCATCAAACACAAGACATGTTCTGGAGCAGACATTTTAAAATGTTCTACATATTAGTTGAATACGCATCTTTTAGCTTCATTGTTGACACAATATTATTACAATACTTTTCAAAGTTATGTTTTTCCTAACGACAAATTCTTATCTCAAAGGAATATTATCGATATTCCTATAGTTTTTATGTGGAGTTTATTTTGATACACTCAATTATTCGTATTGCGCTGTGCTCTCACTGACCGGTTGAATACATTTATTACGGTGACAAACGTTAAGAACCCTAGAAAATATTTCCTATGAAACCTAATGTAACGTAATACATAAACCAACATCCCGTTACCCCTTCTATAATGCATTGTAATTGTATCAGGAACATCCCTCCACACTTGGGTGCGTTACGTAATTTAGGGGCATGCCCTTGGTGATAAAAACCTGTGAAACCAGTGTAAAAACGTCTAGCGTTTTGTTTGACACTAGGGTCCTCAAGAAAAGGGAAATGTAATGCAAAATTTCTCGATATTCTATCTCTTGGAAGTTTCTCAAGGTTTACTACATGGGCAAGGATCACTTGTATAACATTGCTATCCTATTGGGTGTCGCTGGCGCTCAGCTAACTTCTCTTTTCCTTCTCAAGACTACTGAAAAGAAGCCACAGTTTTGCGAACAGGTGTGACAGAAGCAGTGAGCGATAAGGAACTACGCACTGAGAGACATCGGACGTTTCTTCAAAGCCCTAACTGGCTCAATTTTCTCTCGAGTCTAGAGTGAACAGTCAGGGAAATATTACTTTGAGAAAACACTATATACATGAGAACCCTAGGTTTGGATGTGATATTCAAATCTAAAGAAGGGGCTATAAGGTTGGGATCTCACGTCCAAAAGTTCTTCCTCTGGATTCAAAACTCTTCTACCTCTGGATCGCATCCAAACCTGTTCTCTCAGTGAATGAATGCCTCAAATTTCCGAAAAGTACTACGCATGGTTTCTCATAGTGGTTTAAATCAGCTGTATATTTATTGTTTTATGGTTCAACTAGATCGAGGTCATTATAGACCTTGAATCAGCTGTAGTCGAGCATATGATTGTGTCGTGTTCCCATCCCAATCTCCCTACTCCATCAATATGAGGCAAGCACTGAGTGATAGCTGAAGCTATGCGTCCTGTACATAGTAAATATGACCGTTATGAGAAATCATATGACCACTGCTGGCAGTTCTCTTTTTCTAAGGACCGTATTTCCCCTTCCACCTCGCTGCGCACCGCGTCACCTGGTTTATTTACACTATGGTCTCGGCGCTGGCGTCCTCTCGTCTCGTCGATTGGCGCACGCACTCTNCCTGGTTTATTTACACTATGGTCTCGGCGCTGGCGTCCTCTCGTCTCGTCGATTGGCGCACGCACTCTCCCTGCTCGCTCGTCAGAACAACGACGCAGAGGGACATTTTAGTCACGCCGTGTCTTTCACTCCGTGAAGCAATGGTGAACGAAGAGCTGCGTCAGGGTTCGATTTAAGAGCAGTTCTTTACGCAAGTCGAGGTTATTCTACCCTTTGTGGTGGAGTTGCCAAGGTATCTTTTCCTCTTATAATTCTTTTATCAAACAGGATGAAACATTATGTCCATGAAAACCTGGCATGTCTTCAACATTTTTTAGAGAAGTCGTTCCTTTATCGAAGTCATACGTAATATCTCAATGTGAAAAAAAAATGGGTTCACCAGAGATAAGAACGCTCCTGGTACATCACAAGGTTAATATGATATTACGTGAGTTTTTTTCACTTAAGAATATTGACCAATATATTAGCCAGGGTTTTGCCATAGTATTGAGAAATACTGCAACGTCATCGTTAAAACAATTTATACCAACACCAACCACGTTACATTGTGTTGCAATTTTCGAGTTTTTATACACTCAAGTTGTAATAAAAATTGATTTATTGAGTAATTCTCGACTCAAATGTAAACACAATCGCAATTTTATTTGTGCTGGGCGCACTTTACCCCATTAAAAATAGGAAATCACCACGAATTTGCCCCGTAAGAATCATTGAGTTTCGAATAACAACAAAACATTCCTGTGTATACTTGAGATATACCTTAACATGGAACCTAACTGGGGCGAAGCCCCGGAGATAATCTGGAAGAGAAAGCCACCTGGTAGCTTTCAAGGGCAAAGCCGCAAATGATGGTCTAGGGGTAATATCCCAAGGAAACGAAGAGATCGATTATGTCAATCAGGGATCGGCAACCCATTAACACTCGCGGGTCGCATAGATATCCGATATACTATTTTCAAATCCATACTCCATACTAATATATAAATGCGTAAGAAAGTGAAAGACAAGGAGATAGTTTAGATGTCCAGGATAAGCATAGGCTAACTTTTATTTTTTTAAATGTGTAATAAGAAAGATAGGATAGATTTTTGATAAGAAATGTTGATGAAATCGGGGAAAAGGGAGTTATATTCGCTAACGCTGCCAAAACGGTTAGAGATGGGTGACAACTATGACACTATTGTTTGTCTCAAAGAGTTCTACAAAAGACTCCGCTACAGCATATGCCTATCTACAAAATTTAACCTAAATTATCGATGAAACTTAATTAAAAATAGAAGTGTTAAAGTACTCCAATTTAAGGAAGTCATTTACGAAGGAAGAAATCAATCATCATCAAATTTAATGAATTATGTTTTGTGATTTTAACAAAGATGAAAAATGTCTTTAAATCATAAAATTTCGACGAATAGTTTAGATTTTGCAAGAGTTTTAATGAAATAGTGTAACCGCATGCCTCAGAAGCGAAAATCCGAACGGCGCGGCTCCCGCGGTATGGAGTAGTGTACACACTCAGGATTTTTGTAATAATAAATTTATATTATTACAAATTTGATAAATTAGGTTGCTGTACATGTTTTAAAAAAACGGTAAGTAGATGTATTTTGATCTTACAAAAGATTTTATTTTTTCCTGAGCAAAAACAGATTAGTCGAAGAAAAAACCCGAGCAATCAGAGCCGGGTAATCAGATAGTTGTTTAATAAACATTTATTTTAATGCCATTAATTCCGTTAAAAGAGGTTTGGATTATTCGGGTATAAAAATTAAATGAAGAAATACATTAAGAGTTTTTAATGTGGTAGAAAACGAATGGTGGTAGAAAAGTACTTCACAAGACTGGGGCATAAAAACTAAGCGAGATAACCCAGGTCATTTCTCTCCTTCCTTCGAGAGAGGCCAAGATATTGCGTAACTTTGTGAAACCCAAGGGTTTACCTTAGAGCCTGTAGAGGTATATATTATTATAGGAACATTTCAATATTTCACAAAATTTATTGATTTCACAAAAATTCCTAAAAAGTTTCCGAATATATCTGTGTCTGTTTCCGGATAGTAGGACAACCATAAGTTGTTGTTAGTTTTCTCTATATTTTTCATATAAAAATGATAATTTTCTATTTAGCCTTTATGTATGCAATAAAATGTGACCATAAATTCTTGTTTGCTATTTGACTAATTGTTCAACACACCTGAAAACCGAGAGATTTCGATCGATTTGATAATATTCTCGTAAAAATTGGGGGCAATTTATTTGTACGATATATAAGTAATTTTTTGAGGAAAAAGGACTTTCGAAAATCTTTCTTGACATTTGAGTAGAGTCATGGAATTTGAAACCCATTGTTTACACGTGGTTATATAAGTTGAAGAAAACCTCTTTATCTCTTTATAAGTTATGCGTTTATTCATACTTTTTAGGTATACCTATGTTTTATCATTCCCAGGGTTTTAGCGAAGATCAGATATTTAAAAAAAAATGTTTTCACTTGAATGTCAAAATTACGTCAAATGTGTCAAGTGAACATAGTCAAGTAAAAATCTATATAGTGAAAATAGACCCGTCTCATAAAAGTTTCGATTATGTAATTATCTCCGATATTTACTCTTTGTAAATAACATTTGAATTTTCTTGTAATGAAACAGTTTTATTTTAGAGAGATTCCCATCAGCTCGTATAATATTTCCAAGTGTATTTTCCGTTCCCAAGTGCAATGATACATATTCACTTACATTTAATACCAATGTTTAAGTCTCCGGATTAGCATTTATGGTAATTTGCGGAAGTCTGAACCTGTGGTTGTGAGTTCTTCCGTGCGAATTAACAATGGGATTTGCATTTACGCTCATTGTAATTCCCAAGACAACGACACAAACGAAAGAAAAAAAAACCTCTGTCCTTATTTGCGTATTTTACGACGGAGGACACCATTTATTATTATTGTATTCCCATATCCGCGTGATGTAATTTTTCTATTATATGGAAATCAGCTCTCTGAAATTAAAATTAAAAAATAACTTGGACTTAGTAGTGTTTAATGACTGTCGCTGTCGTTTTGTGTAATCATTTCATCTCTTCCTCAAGGGGACCAACGAAATTCACGCTCGATGCTTCTTCAACACCGTAGAAAAGATTAATATTAAACTTAATATTCCCTCCCTTGCGCGAATGCTCTTGCAGAGCAGCTACTGAGTCAACAAGGATATATAGAAAACTGAAATTTATACTATTGCTATGTTTCTTGTTGTTTTGCTGAAGGACACATCTTTATGGGTTTGTATTACGTGCGGAACGTCACCATAAAAGAGTTAATTGTTAGTTCTGCTCCGCGCGGATCTCTCGTTAAGTTTTTTTCTTCTTCTTTGTTTAAATGTTGCAATTTAGCGTAATGGCTAATGATGACCACATTAAAACTTGCTGAAATGACTTTCACCATTACACGAAAAGATGCAAGTGAATAATTAAGATTGCTGACACTAATATGGTTCATGACTGTGCAATATCAAACTAGTGAAAGGTAAAACTGTATAGAATCAAATCAAAGATGACTTGCGAAAACAAATGTTTTGTGATATCACGAAATTTTCTGCTGATTTGGTAACGAGCTATTCGATATTTAATGCTCCTGCTCTTAGTCCAGACTTACCCACTGTTGATAGTAACACCTACGTTTGTTATTCATTATTTTGTTTTGTGCAAATTATGGTGTTTCATTTATTTTCTTTCAATGATTTCCAGATTGTATATATATAATAGACTACGCAAAGATAAAAAAAGGATAACATCCAGAGTATGCCTTGGAATACAGCATTGGTTTGCAAACAACTACGACATATTGTTGTCAATGTCTGGATATACACATGGAACCAGGTTAGGGCACAGCCCCGAATAGTGTCTTGTCTCACAAACGAGTTTTCTGGAGAGAAGCTAGACTACTAAATAATATAAAATGAAAAAATGAAGTTTGGGGGAAATAATTTTTCGTCGAGAGTAAGTGTGAGCAAATTAATTAATTTTCTGTTAATTAAAAAAATGATGCTTGAAGATTTCTAGATTTAAAATAAAAACGTAAATAGTAAATAATAAACAATGACACTTGAATACGGGACTCTTCTAGTACTATTCAAATACGTAAGTATGATATCTGTTTGGCATATCCTGATTAACTAATCATCGGATTTTCTCGTCTAATTCATGGAGTTACTTCGAAATATAGTATTTGGAACGATCTTGTAAGTAGACTGACAAGTCTCTTCGAAAAAAAAACACAAAAGTCGTTTCGACCACTGTTGTCTGTCATCATCAGGTGATTGTAGTGCACAGACAACTAAATGAATTTTATCTTGCTAACAAAATAATAACATGTTAACTACATATACCTAAAATCAATTGGACAGAAAAATATTAATAAGAAAATAAATCATCACAGAAGAATAATCAAAATAAACTATAAATTTTATATAACCCATGTTCGTTTCTGCTTTGACTGTTTCTGTCTCATCTGGTGATCATAGAAAGCAGTTCTTATGTAGGAACCTCGTAAAAAATCGATAGAATTTAAATACGACATAAGAGAATTTTGTCTATTTCTTTGCAAACATATTTTAAATGCTCATATATTTATTTGTAGTGTCAATTTTTATGCGTGAGGTTTAGGCATCGGTACCTGCTCCGGATATCTCTTGATTGGTTATCTCAATATTACGTCCGTGTATAACTTATATCCAAAACTTTCGACTCGTGAGGTGTCCATCATTGTCTTTTGTATTTAAGTGTTTTATTGAATGTATAAGCACTAAATCTGTAGTCCAAAACATTCTCTCTTCATGTCATTAAAAGTGAGCCTGAAAATTTTTACTATATTAAATGCCATGTTTGGATATGTCATCAATTTTGTTTTGTGGAGAGCATATCCATGACTAAAAACGAGCACTGAAAGTGTTATTAAGTATTTTTATATTCGAGAGTATATTGATATATGATATAAATGATTTCAAAATCAAACGTTCAAAATTTTCCACTCGAATAAATCGTNTAATTGAAAAAAAAAATCAATTAATACCAATTACGTGCAAAATCAATTTAAGTAACGTAAAACTAATAAAGATAATAATATTTAAATATATATTTAAAAAGTTCTTTTGTTGGTATAATTTGATAATAATTAGTATACGATTAATTTAAAAAACATAGCAAGATGAAGAAATGAAAAATATTAAAATATCCTTTAGCCTTACGCACGTCTTAAGTATACCGTGTCTCAAGTCGCCAAATGTTTCACATTCAAACTCTATGTCAGACATCTTCATCAGTGCTCCGCGTCATTACCTTTTATGTCTTCTCCACAGCTTATATCAAGAACTCCACAGCTCATTTGACCACTGTCCCACGTCTATACATCACGATACATAATACTTCATTACGGAACTGCAAATCCTATCTAACTTCTGATGCATGTCTATTATCCAAATTACATATTCTAATTAGCATTTCCGTTGATTAACAAAGTTAACAATTTGGTTTTAACTTTAAAGTTAATTTCTAAAATCATTAACGCTCTTATTAACCTCCGTAACATTTACCATCCGTTAACATAAGTCTGTTAATTACCCTTTGTCCCCACTGTGGTAAGAAATTTATCGTGTCTCATTTCGTCTGAAACGACTTATTTCTCTGAACCATCGGGGTGCCCGACCTTTCCCGAGAAATGACGGTAAATGCTCTGACATATGCTTTTGCCTCGATGAATGTGTAGGGCTCAGTACCTCAGTACGGTCCTGTGCGTCGTAGGAAAGGCTCGAAGTCATGTTTCTTCGCTTCGAGAAATTTAACTTTTAAAAAATCGTGAACGGAGACGCACTTATTAATTTATTGTATATTAGTCGTAGTAAATTACTTTGTTGTCCTCAACGTGATCTCAGGTAGTTCGTAACAACTTTCTTGACAATAAATAACTTTTTTATTTATTTATTGTCAGTCGAACTGGCTTGATGTTGGTACAGGGCTTGTGCTCAATGTAGCCAACACTTTTACTTCGTCATCGTCCATAAGAGTAATGATATTTGTACCTCGTGTTATGTTGGCAGGACATTTCTGGAAACTTACATCCATCGGCCATCAACTCTTGTGGCGCTGTTCTGTTCCTTCTGCATTGATCTAGTGCAACGAATACTACCTTGTGTCTTTGTATCAAATTGTATTTCTTTACAGCAAATAGTCACTTTTGTAACTGTTATAAATATTTATTTGGATATAACTTGAATTCGTAGAAGTTGGCAAATTGGGTTAGGCAGTCATATTGCACAGTTTTCGTCAAAGTTACATGACTTGGAGTATAGGAAATCTACAGTCCTCAAGGGCACATCGGGTTACTCAGATGAGGGAATACTCGGCATTACCTTGCCAAGATTCAGACATTTATCGGTTTGCGGCGACCATTTCCCCACATCTGGTCCCCCTTCCCCCGACTCGTGGACTGACTTTGAATTCAAAATGTACAGAGTGAATGAAACCGAAAAGAAAAATAGAATAATTATCATATAGTTGACGATCTTGATGTATTTGCGTTCTGTGATTTTTGTAACGTAACCTAACTCATTATTACGTGCAAGAAAATAATACTGTTTGACAGCTTTCACTGGAGAGTATATTATATGGGATAAATGTTATTCCTCTTAGATAAAAGTTTCCATATATTAATGTACCTTCTATTCTATTAATGTTCCATATATCATGAGGGGAAAATGCACCTTAGGTGATCTTGCATGAGGAATACATTCTCTGGGTACTTCAAATACAATAAACGAGAAGCACCATAAATATAAATTATGTTTTTATTTATGTTCTCTCAGCCTAACCTACCAACGTATGTTATAATAAACAATTGCGCGTTTGACTGTCTGTATAATTCTTGACTATTTGTCTGATTTATCACGTAAAATATTATATTAACTTTTAACGGTTAACTTTAAACTGTGATATTTCCAACAGAAAAATAACGCTTTAAAGATTAACGAAGTTAACTTTTGGAGTAACGTATTAACGGTTACCGAAGTTAAATTTTCTATTTACTTTGCCCAACTCTGCTAATTTGAGTCATGTTATCATGGTTTACTTTATAATATCAACAATAATAGTTTCTCATGGGCGTTTCTGGGGTGTCGGAAGATACCGTGGAATTGGTAAATCTTAAATGAAGAATAAAAAAAAAGGATCAGATAATTTCTATCAAAACCAAAGCAATAATTTTACAAACGTGTCCACAAAATTCTGTTACCTGTTTTCACAAAAGTTTGTGTATTTTAGTTCCAAAAATATCTATTTTCACTCGTAATAGCCATACTCACGTAATTTAATGATGTTTTCCATTTACTTCACTGGATGCGCACTAGAACCGAACATATACATCAATTCTCCACAAGAGTTCCCCACTCTACCGGGTAACAAGTAAGTGGAATATATTTTCTTCACGATTCGGGCGTGGCCATTGTTTCCCGCAAATAATGACGAATCATAATTGAATAATAACAAAAAGCAATCACTAATAGCAGTTCAGTAATTATGTATGTATAATGCAACTATTACCTGTCCATCCTCTTATCATCGGATGAACGAAACAAAATCTGTCATCTTAATCATTCTTATCTTTTGGAACGGACTAATTCGACGAACAACTCTTGCACTTCATCAGACGAAGGTAGTATTTGCAATAAACTCATAGCATCCATAATAGATGACTTATCCACAGGCTCTTCTAACCTCAACGACGCCCAGTGCAGTCCCTCCAGTAAAAAAAATCTGAGCAAGTCCTATTGCTCTCAGTGCTCCTCGATAAAACTCGTATACCGTACTGGTAGAAATTCTCTGTCAAATAGAGCAATATTTTTGCACTCAGGGTGCACCAGTGCACACTCAGAGCTGTAAGTGGGAAAACCATAAGTTTAGCCTTGTGATGAAAATTTAGAAGAATCTTACTTTTTCAAGTAAATAATTAGATTCAGCTCCTTTTACTAAAACAATATAAAAGTCACAAGTTTCATCCGTTTCTAGTCGGCATCAACCATAGCGGTAGCGGCACAACCGATCTGTTACACTTGTATTTTGTTGTACCAGATTATAAAATATCAGTTGAATTAAAAAAATGAAACGTGTAACGCAAAACTATAAATATTATAATACTGTACAATTTAATGTATGTACTGCAAATATTTGGTTGTTCAGTGACAAGCAAATTTCTGGAAAATACAATAGCTTGATCAGTGATTACTAAACTGGTTAAAAACCTTTTCCGGAGGGGTCTGGGAACCCCATACCTCCCTCTTTTAAATCCGCCCTTGCAAAAACTCCTCATGTTACAATGTCTACATTCCTCGTCATCACAATTTTACGTCTCATCAGACTAAATCATCATATCTCATCCCTGCCTTCATATATCTAGGTCTCATCCACGTCCATCGCAGAACCTTATCATTATGGTTCCGCGTCACCATATCTATCTTCGTCAATATTGTACATGTACAGTCTACATCACACTTCTTCATCACATCTCATACTTCACTTCACCTTCCCATCGTGCATCCATTGGCCCATTTCAGCATTTCACCACAACGCGACTCCCGCTCCCAGTTGGCTGTCCGTCCATCGGCCGCCGCGCCCTCGGCGAGCGAAACTCAACCCAGCGCCATAAAGCTCAATGGTAAAAATTCCGCTTGGCGTCTAGACGAGGCCGTAAAACGCGAACCCACCGCCGCCTACCCGCGTCCTTAATGAACCGCACACCGTGAAACACGCGTTCGTCCCTACCCCTCTCCGAACCCGTCTCTTCCCTCCCGCGGTCATTTCATCTTCTACTGCCCCCTTCACTCATTCTGCTTCATTCGACCGATCTCAAGGATTTCCTGCTTCGATCATTTCGTGTTTTATTAACTCAGGAACGCATTTGACTTCTTTCCCTAGCGCTACCTTTTTTTACTATCCGAAGGATGTTTATAGTAAGATCGCGAATTAGGTCGACCTTCACCCATCTGTATTCTTAACGATTTTTTTAAATTTAGCATAATAAAGAAACAGAAATCGCCTAATAAGTTACCTAATTATATCAGGTCAAGGCTACAGAGAAGCCAGCGAATCTAGTAAGTAGATGAGGACAACACTAACGCATTCTATCGCACAGAATAGTACACTCTGCTCTTCTCTGTTGCTGCGCACCGTTTCCCGCATGAAAAGTGACGTCACACTCATGCGACTTTTCTCGTACGGGTTGCGAGTTAGAGAATAGCCCATACTAGGATTATTTCTCAGCACTGGAGTCCAGTCAATACACTGAATACGCGAGGCAACAACGAGTAAGACTGTAGTTCACTACTGGCCGCTTATTGAAAACATGATTATATTTATCACTTGCTCGAGACTGCGTAAATAGTTTTACATGCTGTAAATCAATAATAACGTGGTTACGGAATTCCTCTGAGTGCGAGTGTATAAATGTTATTGATTAAAAATGTTCCTGGACGTTTTTAGGAATGTTTTAGTAAATAATTAGTAACTGATTATATTTGGCAAGTAAGAGCTTTAAATTGTTAAATGTCACAAACAATAGTAATCATTCCCTGAATATGAATTATTTTATAAAAAATAATGTAGTCAACGTATCGGCAAAAACCGTAAAGATATCACGTTTTTCAAACATTTCAGGTTAAAAAAATTAATATTCATTCACAAAACCAATTTTTTCACTTGGTTTAATCGGAACAAAATTACAAATCCAGTGGTGTTAATTGTTTTTTGTACAATTTTTGTTGTGCTCTCGCAGCTATTAGAAATCAGGGATTGTAAACACTGCTTTCGTCACACCTCGTCGTTCCCTGACCTTTTCTATTTATTCGGCCACGTCTGCGTTTCTACTTGCGTCGAGTATTCGCGTTCCAACGTACTTATTCCGTCACGCGTATCAAACTTTATAATAACTAATTTTCTTTTATTTTCTTTTTCTTCATTCAATCGTAATGCAACACGATCTTGAATTCACCTTGAACAATAACTTCTTGGGGCATGTTTTATCGAAGCAACTTTCATTTGTTGTTATAAACTTTTGAATATTCTTCTTTCGGACGTGTAGTTGATTTACCTTTTTAGTAAACATAAAACGTTTCATTACCCACTGTAATATGTACATGAAATCAGAGGTACTGAAATAAATTATTTTTGCTCCTTGTGTTTTGTTTTCGTGGAGACATCGGACGTACATGCAGTTAATTGAATTTTGCCTGGTTGTCGCGTAAATCATTTCATAAGACTACGTTTCATTTTGTTCCGTAATATGACGCTGCACTCATACGTGAAACCTTCCCTGCATGTTCATCTAGGCACATTGCAATGCAAACATTCATATAGTCCCTCTGGTTGCACAGGTGGTAGCGTTCTCGCACATCATCCCGGATTCAATTCCCGCTGGTGCCCGTAAAAATTTGTTGCTTTTCACATGAATACCTATTTCATATAGTTGTGACTACTAAAAAGCGAGCACTCTTTCCTCTATCCACCTCCTCCTAGTATCAATAACTCTTAACTATTACTAACTACTTGTACTAACCCCTCCACGTGGGCCAAGTTGTTGGTAAACCCAGCTAACCCGCCCACCTACTAAAAATACCCTACCACCCAACTCGTTCATTTTCAATTTACAAACTCTACATTTAAAAACTGCAAATATTCTATGTTTTTTACGAAGTTTTCAGTCATTTTAAAAATCTATGCAATTACTATCAATGCGATCTGACTATTACTTTATACTTCAATTATGTACGATGTTTCGTAAGGATTTACCTAATTATTTATATCTACAAGAACCGGTATCGTACATTCATGTTTCACAGTATGACAAGTTCTAACATCAAACTATGTTTTCATAACATAGAACATTTTTCTACTATTTGTTTTGGTTTACTACATCCGAGTATCAACCTATCCATTATCATATTGTGGCATTCATGTGTAGTATGTAACCTTTCTTTAAGTGCATTTTGTATTTAACCCAGCTCATGCCGAATAAGTATACGCTTGTACTACTTTATACATAGTTTATTTTTTATCATATATCTAAAATTTGCAATATGTTGCTATCTGTTTCATCTAGGTATAATCCTAATTTCATTATTCACTCTGGTTTACATTACTATTTCTAATAATATACTATATAACGTATGTGAATTGTCTTATTACTGGTATTTTTTGCTATAAACGTAATCATTTTTGTGGTTTCCTATACCAAGTATTTTGACTTGTTGAAAATCGAATCCTTGGAAGTTATTCTTACCGTGCTGCCAATGGTGAATAATAAATGAACATAATGAATTCTTAGATAAATACGATAATACTATTATTTACAAGATCCCTATCACGAGGACTTGATTTTGCCTATCTCAAAACGAACTCTTATATTTTACATTATTCTTCTGTATCAAGTAAATTACGTTCAATCATACGTTTTCGCATTCAGGTACAATATACAAGTAACAGATAAACCGGGAATTACATCAAGTTTAGTAATAACGCTACTGGTGATGGCAATTTTGGGATCGACCATGACGACTACAAGTTTATCTTAAAATCTGGTCTCTGATGTTTCTAAACTTCGTTTGTTACGAATACCCATCCTGGCCCGCGTTTTTCTCCGGTTTTCCTTCGGGTACAGGTGGACTTCTTGTACAGTCTCTCTAGGCCTAGGGGCGGAGTGATAAAATAAATTAAATCTCGAATTTAGAGTTATTTAAATATTATAACACATACTTTTATTATTATCTTGGGAGTGTGCTAAAATGTTAAATCCACCTCTGTCTTAAAATCTTATATCGAAATTGATGGAATGTTCCCTTGCTTGCTGCCGCAGAGTAAATTTAGTTGATCGTGATCCGTGAAACATGAAACAAAGTTTGAAGTATTTTCGTTAATAATTGTGCTTGGTGTGGAAAACAAAAAGAAAGCAGAAGGTTCCAATTGTTTAAGTAAAACAAAATTCAAATTTTCATTGTAAAATAAGACCTGTATAAAATCTGTATTATCGAAAACATTGCTTTTGGCGTAATTCGACAATGCCCATAATCTCTTCTTCCCAATTCCTTCATCCAAAACCTTTCGTTATTTAGAAGAGAAGACCTGATGGCCTGAATCTCTCAAATTCAGAAATGAAGAAATTAATGATAAAAATGTTGTAGATCATTTTTATCGCTTTTTTTCAATTATGCAGTATTTATAAGGAAAGAATTGTAATCGACCGAAAAAATCGAGATATCTTCGTATCTTTACGAATTGTCTCCAGAAGAGTCTATTTTCATTTTTTTTTTCGGTAATGTCCAATATCGTATGTGTTTATGTACGTGAATAATTTTCTTTTTCTGATAACTCACGAACAAATAGATGCATCTAAATCAAACTTGAGAAATAACTTTGGAATATTGGGAATAGAAGCGTATTTCTGAACAGCTCGTTTAGACTTCATTCACACTTTCCGGTATCTTAAAATTCAAAATTTTGAAAACATGGATAGAAACAATTTTACTGTACAGTAAAATTCTGTATAGAGATTGATAATCAGCATTTTCTTACGCCACACCGTTTTTTGTAATTTAGCGGTATATTTCTTCCCCCCCCCCCCAAAAAAAAAAAAANTGGTGGTGCCTTCTTTGAGCCTATGAAGCAATTGCATAGAGTTCAGGGTGGGAAATAATAATTCAGGCAAACTATTTGAATTTGCCGGTATGTATGTAAGGAGCAAAATTTGTAAGATCTTGAGAACAAAAGTTTTAAACAAATTGAACTGTTATATGTCATCGAGTTAAATAATTAAAAGAATTTTCTTTTTTCTAGAAATGATTTTCCGATTTTTATTGCATATTTGCATATTGCAATGTAACCCGTTTACTACAATGATATTTCTTCTAGAATTTTTATTGGAAAGTTGAGTGAGGCACTTCAGATCTTTCGAAACTGGTTGAACCGATAATGCAGTAATCTGAGGCAGTAAACAGAAACCCAGACATAAGAATCAAACCCATTTTTCCATGATACACAATCTTCAGTACTTATACATATCAGCCGTATCAGGCCATTGGGAAGGTAAAAGAAGAGAACACCTGCTTCAAAAGAAATATTTTCTCTACCGTAGCCAGTCCTCCTTATCTGCTTTAAGCATTGAACCTTCACCTGTCGTTGGTATAGTATTCATAGTACTGGAGAGTGATTCACAACACTATCACTTAACTTACCGCCGATGCACAATGTAATACCTGTGACTCATCCTTTCAGTATGAATAACATTCTGTGTACTAAGTGTCTATTGTGTGTCATCTTGCGATACGCCTCGTAATATTGGAATACTCATGTGTTTCCATTGTGTTTTACCTTGTTATCCACCTGCTGATTTGTTGTAGCCTCTCAGTGGCTCAGGTGGAAGTGTTCTAACTCATCACCAAGTCATCCCAGGTCAGAAAATAATTGTAGTTTTCACATGAATGTCCCAGTTCATATAGCTGTGACAACTGAAAAGCAAACCCTTCTACATCTACCTACCCCCCCCCCCTCACACAAATAACTCTAACTATTGCTAACAACGCCTATTAACCCCTCCACGTGATCAAGTTGTTTGTAAACCCAATGCCTACCATCCATCGCTCCATGTAGATAAGCATCAATATCACACTACATTTCCCATTTACAAATACTACAATAATAAAAAAAGATGATTTGTTAATGAAGGGAAATTTCTTTAGACCCGTTAGATACAAAATCCCGTGGACTTAGCTTGCAGTTTGTGTCGGCTAATCAGAGCGTCACGCTCGGAATTACTCGGTTACACAGCCGAGTACTCCCGAACGAGAGACTGGCCGATTATTCTCTCCTGTTGCGACGATATAAATAAAGAAGCAGTCGAACACTTGTTATTAATCATGGCTGTGAAATTGTTATGGTCTTGTTTCGTTCTCCGCTCATAGAACGTAATATTAAAAGTGACAAATCAACGAGAATAAATTGGTGACGACATATTTTGTGGAATAAACATCTAAATATGATATGTAAGAAGAAAATATTTCCATATTAAATGTACATAATAAATACTATATACTTTAAGTGGATTGATATATTGCACAAATCCTATACACACATTTGTAACCCTCAGACAAACAATATTTATCCCATTAATCGTTCCTGTATCGATTAAAAGCTGTTTTGTTGTAATTGAAACTCGCTGAAAAATAATTTTGTACTGTGGCAAGTCTGTTATTTCTAACAACTCACACTTACCGTCATTTACCCAAAAAAAGACAATAGCACGAAATTGAGGAGTACAAAAGTGGAAAAGATCGTGTTTATAACCAAAATTTGGAGTTGGTCGTTATTTTAGCAAAATCGGTACTGTGAGTGTGCGACATATCATTCACGATCCTTCCTTACTTTGTCATTGGATTGTTTTATTATTTATTATGTTACTAGCTAATTACCTGGCGTTGCCTGAATTTCTTTTTACTGGTTACTCCAACGAACCCATTCACCGGGAGGCGCGCGTGTTGAATTTTCGCAACGGTCGCAGCGCGGCTGCACTGTTTCATTAAAATGCTATTTTAATCTGAACTATTCGTCCAAATTTTATGATTTAAAGATTTGTTAAAATCTTTGTTAAATGAACTAAACAAAAAAACTATTACATTTTATGATTGATTTTTTTCCTTCTTAAATTATTCTGTTAATTTAAAATATTTGAACACTCCTATTTTTAATAACGTCTTTTCTATAAGGTAGGTAAACCTTAGTAGAAACTTTTTTATAGAACTCTTAGAGGCGAACAATATTACCATTCATAGTTGTTACCTATCTAATAGGCGGAGTAAGCAAATATACCTCTTTTTACCCAATTTCACCGACATTTATGGTCAAAATCATTTTCCATTTTTTCTTTTCACTCATTTTTGAAATAAAGTTTAGCCTATGTTCATCCTGGACATCTTAACTATATCCTTAACGAATTTCATCACAATCGGTTCTGTGGTTTCGTCGTGATTAAGGAGAAAACAGACGGACACAATTTCGTGTTACGCATTTATATATTATCTATACGGATTATCTATAACTTCTTATTTATTAAATATTTATTGATTCGTTATTATTTTACCATGTTCGATTATCATTTCATTGTGAACACACTTTTGGGTATAATTTATTATTAATACAT
The DNA here is from genome assembly GCA_002313205.1 of Laupala kohalensis. Classification (NCBI taxonomy): domain Eukaryota; kingdom Metazoa; phylum Arthropoda; class Insecta; order Orthoptera; family Trigonidiidae; genus Laupala; species Laupala kohalensis. The sequence goes on from NNCF01126924.1 coordinate 1,447,779, forward strand.
TTGGACCTTCGTATGTCGTGTTTTGACAATTCCCTTCAAGCGACGCTTCGACCGTTTACTTCATTCATCCGTGTCCAAGAATGTCTCAAGAAAAATAACATCTTCAAAATCTTCATACAGGGAAGAAAGATCATTAAATCTTGTAGTTAATCAATCACTGCCGGTCGGTACAAACTAAACCAGGAAATTCTTCGTGCGGCCTGCAATCCGAACAACAGAGACGTAGAACTGCGCAGTTACAAAGCGCGTCCACCTGGCCTTGTTCAGTCCCGCACGTCCACCGCCATTGCGCCTATTCTTCGCATCGTCTGTGATCTTGGACATCCGATCTTTAATTGCATCTTCCCATCTGATGTGGTCTGCCAGACTATTACGTTTCTGAAGACTGTGCGAGCGCGTTTGTCCCATTATAGAGCCGACTCGTAAACCACCGCTGCCACGTACAATGCTCAGTCGGTTTCAAGAGTGACACTTGACCTCTATTTAAGTTTGTTGAGGCCATTTTATGTTTGTTCTTGTAGATGCGGAGTCATCGCGGTTAGATGTAAAGTATGAGTATCTGTTATTTAAACACTCCTCTTTAGTACGAAACGTCTGCTCGGGTTTCAGTGTTTCGCCGATACGCTAATATTCGTGCCGGAGTGGGGGTAAAGGGAATGCGCTTGCATCCTCTCTGACAACTGAGCGAATTTTGAAAATATTCAAGGAAAACTGGTTAAACATTTTCAGAAACATTTTAATATATTTTTATTTCAGTTTTCAGTTTTTATTCATACAAATTTTGAAGTGTTGGTGAAGAGTATATGCAAAGTATAATCATGCAGTTTTGGACGCTAGTTTTCCATTTTTTTAATTTTTTTTTTGTGGGGCTTTAGGGCTCGTCAACATCGAGCTAGTTTTCCAGACAGGTGGATAGGTAGATATACTATTTAGTTCTTAGTAGTTCCCGAAGATGTTGGCTGCAAATGCCAAAAAAAACGTTGAGTATCAACAACATTAACAATAAAAACGACGCGGTTTAATACCCCGAAGATATTTTTAAATTTTGATCAAATTAGCTGTGAAAACCTACATCACTTTTTTGAAGTATAGTTGTCGTGAAATATATTCCAATAAAAGTGTTTAAATATTTATTTAAATACAAATTTTATTTACTAATTATTCTTTCACCGATGTATTACAATTATCAGAAATAGTAATGGTCGGAATTATTATTTCTTCTATCTCCTTTTTAGTTAATGGTGATCCGGTTCTAATTCCTTTGAGTTTGATAACTCAACAACAACAAAAATTAAAACAATTAATAATGAAATATTAGTGGTTCGATGTCGTATGTTAGACTTCTGATTGTGTTCTAACTCGTGTTAAAAGGCGACACCAAGAATTCAGAAAATACTATTTTGACGATTAAAATTTCCTGTAGAATGCGCTGCTTAAACAATGTATGCGAAAAAGACGCAATATCGTAAGTAAGTACTTTAATGTGTTTATCATAAATGTCATTTTGTACAAAAATGTTTCATAATGCTCCAAATTAAAGAGATTAAGTTGACGTAATGCTTTTTACGTCTGTTATAATTATATTATTAATTTATCAACTTTTCCGTCTTTTTTCAGACTTAAAAAAGTATTTACTCACTATGTTTCGTCTATGGTTTGCGACTTCATCAGATGATACATAAATAGTACAGTATTCTAGTATCATGTCATTGATAAGCTTTACTTATTTGTTTCACTGTGTTAATTTTTTCTATTGTTGGATATTATATAATTTGAATCATGATATGTCAATAGGATACTGCACTATGGTATTTATGTATCACCTGATGAAATCGCAAACCAGTGACGAAACCTTGTGACAGAAATATATTTTTAAGTCTGAAAGAGGTCGTAGCAGTTGATAGTTTAAGTTGACATTGTTTCCGAATATATAATCTGCTACTGCCGATAATCAGTAATCTCCTGCATTTCTGTTGGACGATTTGATCTATGGAGGAAGTTGAATTTGTAGAGGTCACCCAACAGCAAAAGTGCGTGAGGGGTTTCGGTAGAGGTTGTGCGAAAGGATACACGTTTCCTGAACGTGAGATGGTTCGTCAAACTTTTTAATAGCATTTAACAAAAGCAAATGGAAAACATTACGAGGTCGTGAAGGAAACGAACAATCGTACTTGTAATTAAGCAGTTTGTTCACGTTCGTAAAAACATGACCATGAATTGTCTTGAGATAACACGGGAAACAATTCGAAACATGAAACTGTTTTAGAGAAATGTCATGATTTCTAGGAGAAACGTACAGCGGAGGAAGCATACTTAATACCTGAAGAAAAAAAAGCATTGGGTATACCCAAAATAATGACATCTTGTATGCAATATTTTCATGAGCGAAAATTTTAGTAGTTTTTAGAGGAGTTTTGACAGAAAGCAGGCTCGTATTTTAAGCTCGTAATGTAACGTAAATTATGATGGAAGTACTTTATAAGCAATAAATGTTCCTGAAACTTTAAATTGTTGATATTCATATTTGATAAAGTAAAAGTGAAACTTTTATTAGACTTCATCAAAGATAAGAGTTTTTCTTCCATTAAAATATGTAGGACCCTTAACTGATATCATCTATTTTACCCTAAGTAACTACGTATGTACATTTTCTCAATTTCATTATATATTTGACAAATTATAATCTACATTTCTTGTATGCGTTTCAGAGTATATTTTTCATTAATTCTATCTTGTCAATGTCCTCTTTACTTTTAAACATGTTTCAAGACGTCTTTTTATTCTTTAAAAAAGGAGACCGGACTATATACAATATTTAATGTGGAAATAACCTTCAAGTTAACGCCAAAAAGGTTTTACTTACGCTCGAATTAAAATATTTATAGTACTTTGTAACACGTAAGTAATTTCTGTAGTTAACGATTAGCTCTATTTTGCTGTGAAATATTTTTGAAACGGTTTACTCTTTAAATCCTAGTCCTTCGAAGCAACAACATACCCGATTGAGTTTGTTTTATTTGATAATAATAATTTGCATATTTGAAATCCAGAATATAATTTATACAATATTTATAAACACGAAGTTACCTTTTTTCAAATGATAATTTGTATGACAAAATATGATACACGTCATTCTCTACGAGGATTATTCCTAAGTCCCTATCGTGCGACTTAACTCTTAATTTATTTATGGCGCAAAAAACCTCACATTAATATAAGAAGAAAAACAATTCTTCTACACTGAAATTTATGGTGGAAATTGGTGAAATTAGAGGAGAGGAAAGAGAACACAAATTCAGCAATGATAATATTCGATCTTGTTTTGGACTTAGAATCATTTTAATGATGAAAAATCTTTGTGTACTTGGATTGTTTGCTCACAGTCCACTTGGAACACTAAGAACAGTTAAATCGCAAATGAGTGCTCAGAAAACTGGAAATATTATTGTTCATTGTGCAAACACATACGTCATGGGTTTGTTTTAAACTTATGTAGGTCTTCTTCGTATCATGGATGCAATATACGTACGTCGGTGTTTCGTAATGAGTGTAATTTTTTCTATGGACATCAGTGGCGGATCTAGACCTCAATCCAGGGGGCGGACTAGCCGGGGAACATTTTTGTATAAAAAATTATGGTTTTACAACACAAATTTTATAAATATTACCTTTAAATAAAATGCATCAAATAAATAGTTAACAATCTAGTACTATTAATAACAATAACAATCATTTGTTAAAGTTATTAATATGATACTATTAATAACAATACCAATTATAACTAATAACTATTATTAATCTGGTACTACTTTTACAAAGTACGCCATTTATCAACTTCAATTTTAAGTGTTAAGAGTTCAGGTCCAATGGGAGGGGGGGGATATAGCCCCCTTAGCACCCCCATAGATCCGCCACTGAAGGGCATCATTTGAGCAATCGTTCACTCAAAATTGACTTTTATTGTAAAAACGTTTATTAAGTTAATATCGTTATGTACATCCCATCCTGGCCCGGGTTTTTCTCCGGTTTTCCCTCGGGTAGAGGCGGATTTATCATACAGGTTCTCTAGGCTTTGTCTAGGGGCGGGTCTATTGTAACAATAAATCGTGAATTTAGTGTTATTTCAATTTTTAAGCACTATACTCAGAATAATCTATAGTTCGATAATAACTTACATGTAATTTTTTGCTTAAAATTACAAACATATTGACATTCTATTAGTATTATAACTCGCAGCTAACTTTTTATCTTATCTAGGAATTTTTGCTGAATTTTTTGAATCCGCCTCTGCCTTAGGGCCCTTGATCGGAATTGATGGGATGGTCCCTTGCTTGCTTCCGGAGAGTAAATTAGTTTTTTTTTCCCTCCACGTGGTCATACGCAGTTTGTACTGTTTTTTGACAATAAATTTATTTATTTATAAATTTATTTATTTACATTAATACTCAATTTTTTTTAAAATCTGTTTCTGCGGAACGGAACGGAGTAAAACACTCAAACTACCATATTGAAACATGTCGGCTAATTCCTATTATTTCATCTTTCATTTTTCCCTTTCCGATGCAACTACCTGACCTATTTAATTGAAACTGATGTTACTGGACTTCTTGAGTCGTTTCGATAGCTTTGACGGGTCTGACCATGTTTGTATTCTTACGTGAGTTCCATGATGCATAATTTTGTATTATAATATATTATCATTAAGTGTTATGACATTACGTTTTCATTGCTTAATACTAAATATGAAGCCGAGTGACACTTGCCTACAGTCAGCAGAAAGTACGTAGTATCTGCAATATTAACCAGAACTTATTAAATAAAAATAAATGTTCGTACAGGTTGTTAGCTTCATTCAAGCTTTTTAGTCTAGTTGTTAAAATATTCACTATTTTTGAAATGTTTCATTGTACGCAAAAGAAAACTGTAAAGTACAATGCTTCTTTACTCTCCTTACGTTCTCTTCATCTATAACGGAATAAATATGTGAATGAATATGCATGATAGTAGAGCCACGGTGGCTGCCAAGATCGAAGAACCTGTTCCTCAGGCTTACCAAGCGATGCCCCGCAGCGGCTAACCCACCTTGAGTTCTCCACTACTCTTCTCCCAAAGAGCGTCATTAATGGACCGGCAGCGGACGGGTAGCGTTCGGGGTGTGGTGGGGGGGGGTTGCTTCTTATTTATGACCAAGGCCATCATCCTTCTTCATCATGCTTCCATGATCTGCGTAATTATTATCTACACACCCTCCCACGCAGGTCCCCAAGTCGAGGTGGTAGCTAGTGGAAACAGTCGTTTACGTTGAGTAAAGATCGTATCAGAAGAATTTCCTTTTCGAAAAAAATACCCAAGGAGGAAAGCATTAACTCTATTGATAAATAAAAAAGTAATTTTTATTTATCTTGCCCCAACCGTTGGTTTTCCGTGGTTCCCAACGATGCCCAATGAACGAAACAGTTACTTAAGTTTATATAGCTGAGAATAAAAAGAAAATAATGATTTTCTTGGTCCCTACTGATATTATTTTCTTGGTCCCTACTGATATTATTTACCTACCAAATAATCGTAATCCATTATTATTATTTTATTCCGTTTAAGATCTCAGCTTTTTCTACTGGTCGTAGTGAGATACGGGCTTCACCAAGCACACTCACTCTGGATGATCCAAAAATGTTCTGACTATTCTTGATGTGTTGAGCAAACCAGCTTTCTGAAGTTGTACATAAATGGTCTTACGCTATTTTAACATGCTAATACGATTGTGGAGGGAGGTAGGGATGACTCCTGTAGAGGACATTACTACCGGCACTATGTAAACTCTCTCCATGTTCCTTATCCTTTGTATTTCTGCCTTCTGTCACTGTATTTCTGATATTTTTCCTGAATTGTTTTCTGAAGGTTGTGAGTGTTTGGCACAGCTATGTCTATCAAATATATTTGTTATTATTATTATTATTAGGTACCATTCAAGTTAATTGAGAGTGAATACCAGGAGATAGTATGCACAGCCCGCGGCACATTTTAGGCAGAGCCAAAATGTCTACTACTATGCCCTGTATTTTAAGGTTTCTTTAAGACGCACGGGCCCTAAGCCTTACCATATATTGTAAATATTTACGTGAAAGTAAAACCCTTTTGAAATTGAAATTATATAAAAAGTTCCAACTGAACTCAAGTGAAAAATTTGCACAAACTATTAAAGGAAAAATATCAAGACAGTGCAATATATCTCCTTTCAGTTTAACATTAACCACTTACCTTGGTTAAATAACGCGCGATGTTAATATGCCCCAATATTCACGTAATGTTTTTAAGAGTCAACAGCTTCTTCCATGATTATGTCCCATAATCTGATATATTTTTAAACATTGCAGTATTCACATAAAAAATAAAAATATAAGGTATTTAATTAAATAAATAGTTAAAAACTTTTTACGACCTTTTTTTTGACGAATAATATTTTTATTTTTTGTTAATAACTCACTACGCTTTGACGTGGTTTTACGCCGTCGTCAGGTGAACAAATAATAACCAATTATAACAATAAACATAACAACAGGACAAATGAGCATGATATAAACATAAATATAAACACAAAATATCTTTACAAAAAAGCAGAAACACAAATATGTTATACTATTGTATTGTATGAACCAGATAGTTTTTCTGTGTCTGCGCAAACTCCCGTGTGTATTTTTTATAAATACAATTTCTAATATACAATGTTTGTGATAATTAACTTCTTTGTCCAAAATGGACGTTAATAGTAGTCGAGTACAGGATATTTGTTTATTTACACTTCGTCTATAAGGCAACAGAAAATAGTATACACGTAGCTTCAGTGTAATATTACTTCACGTTTAGAGTACAGAAAACTATCTTTGTTAAATCATCTCATTTTTGGAATGGGTTTGGTATGATGAACTAGCACACACAATAGCTAACAAAAAGTTCCCTCTTAGAAATAAGATTTGAATAAATAGGATTTTATTTAGGGAAAGAAACACATCTACGGATAAACATAAACACATTCACATAAGAAAACATCCAAACATAAACTCTTGTTAAATTGATAAATAATATATAAGACTACGAGTCTTCAAACATTTTGGGAGTTTAGGCTCCCGCTCTTATTCCTACATTTATATTCCCATAATGCAACGCTCGAGAGAGAATCCAGCATTTTTCCCCAGAAAAGTTTTCACGCGTTTTATAGTGTAGAAGGTTTCCTCTATAACATTAGATGTCACTGATGGGTTATTTTAAAATTTAATGTAATATTTCTGAATATATCGTCACTATAATTGCACGCATAATTTAATTTGTAATTCGGTTTTTAGTGGTCAACTGGTATGTTAATCGAAATAGTTATTTCCGACAAAAACACCTTCAAGATGAATTGAACTAATGAGAAACCAATGGAAGAGTATATTTATATGTTTTGCCTTTCTTCCATTCTCCGTTCAATTAACTCTCTACGAAAAATCATTTTATTGCGAATAAGTTGGAAGCGTATGAGGGATAGTTTCCGGAACTTCTAGACTCATTTTTTTTTCTTCATTTATTTAAATCACTAGCTTATTGTATAAAATTTACAAAAAGACTCAATTTTTCCCTTTTCTTCTTATAATATGACCACCACATCTTCAACTAAGTCACTCCCGAGTTTTTGTTTTTCACTTTGATCTCCTTTCATCTTACACGACGCCACTTCCTGTCATATACAAATTACTCGTTCCCGCCTTAGGGAGTGACCACACCTGTACTATTTATTACTGCGCTTCTTATTGCAGCCAAGTTCATCTATATATTGTTCAAAATTTCAAAATTTATTCTTTGTATTAATGTGTTTTCTTTTATTTCCCATCACAAATCTCTTTTTTTCATCCTCTCGATAAATTTTTCCCATACTTCTCCAAATATTTCACAGTTCCACTTACAATGTTGTTCATTATTTTCTTCGCCACAAATACAATTCCGTTATAAAGAAGTATTAAAATATCTCGTCATGTACCATGTACTATCGTCCGACGAAAACTTGGTGTGATGCAGCCGTAAACATAAATACAAATAGACTCAGCTGTTTTATGTACGGGTTGTCTCATGGAGAAAACGAAGTTTGGTGTCTGTCTCTCTCGCACATCGACTTGAGTGGGGGAACTCGATTCCCCTCTCTGCGCACAAGCCATTGCGCACCTTTCCTCCTTCCCTCGTTAAAGCGGGTGTGCGAGAGAGAGACGGCGACACCTCTTAGTATCTTCTTCCTCGTTATCACGGACAACCTACAGCAGAGAGCGCGGAGTCTATTTANTTAGTATCTTCTTCCTCGTTATCACGGACAACCTACAGCAGAGAGCGCGGAGTCTATTTATATTTACGTCTATGGATGCAGCGGTGAGACAGTGTTGTTGTTGGTTCCTTTTTTGTCCTCCGCTGTTCCCTCGCACTCTCTCTGACGACACTGAGGAAGGTTTGTCAATCATTCAACCAGGTGGTGGCGAAACTATGTGGTCGCTCATCACGACAAGTCCTATTCCATTTTGTTCCGACTAATGATTGATCAGCGTTTACCATGAGAGCTTATATTTATACGTATTAGTAAATGTTGATACAACAGTAATATTCAACAACATCCTTGACATGTGCGACGAAGTATTTCTTACATTTACATTCCACAATCGTATTAATGAATGAAAATGAAATAACATTAAAACAAGAAACTAAAAAAAAAAAGAGTTCTTATTTTTCGATAACTTTATGAAGCTGTAAAAATATAAACTTACTGTTGGTAGTATTGCATTCCAAATTGCTCCTAAACCACCTACATGGCAATAGTCAGGTCACGGACTTGAAGATTTTCATGGCTTACACTCTTCTAAATCATTTGAAATACATGATTCATCAAGATTAATCGATAGATTAATAACAGATAGTTAACGATTTGTGGTCGAAATGATAAGAATTTGAAAATTACTCAAATGTTGCTTAAAACGATATTTTTTACTAAAGTGCTGTAATGAATTTAAGAATTTGTAGTGAACTACTTTGAAAGTTTTCAAGCTGTTGTAAAAATTATGCGTGTCCACGTTTTATTGAGTATAATTATTTATATTAAAAACTCACATAATGTTTTGACGAACTCTTTTAATTTTAGGGGTCATAGGAAAAAGAATTATAGAAACTTGCATTAAATGTCATGTGAAATTAACCGTGAATAATTTCTGCCTTGAATATCGTAATGGGAACTGATAGAAAAGTATTCATTCACCGTGAGAAAAACCCCTGGAAACTTGAAGAGGCTAAAGAACGTGAGAGTTAGTTACCTTCGAATTGTCAATAACTTCATAAGCGTAGTATTAGTGCATGTTGTGTTCCCTCCCTGTATAAATTACAGAGAACACCTATGCGTATTACCTTCGGTCGCGCATGAGATAGGATTATGGGCTAGATGATATCTCTTCGTACCGACTGGTTTTCTTCTCGTTTCTCAGGGTACTTGAAACATCTTCTTTTTACTTTCCTTTTATATATACATCTGCTATGGAAGAAATGAGCGTTGCAATGATCCAGTGAAAAAGGTCAGAGATGATGTAATATCGTTGTGAATTAGTCCTGGTGTACGGGCAGTCATGTGGGATTCTCAGGGAATTCTACAAGTTGTGATACTGATGGTCATTAAAAACTTTGTTAAAATGTATTAGTATAGGAAATGAGTTTAGTCAAACATACTGACGATTTTTTTGGTTTAGTATTAACACACTCGAAAGAACTTTTTCCCTCGGAAGAGAACCGTATTATTTTTTTCCTTTTAACAAACAGTTTGAAAGTAACAAAATTCAAGTTATATACATCTGTGCTACCGAGTCACCGAATTGAATCGTCAGGTTCCCCGTTAACTATGAATTGCGTCAATATCCTTTCCGTATTGAAATAGTTAAAACACTTCTCATCGCCTTGACGTGGTAGTAGTCTGTATGGTTTAGTCTTTCACCTGATGATGCCTCACACATGAGACGAAACGTTGCCTAGTTCTAGAGAAACACTTGACAGAGAAGGCTGAATGGTTCAATCTTCTAACATGTTTTTTAATTGTAAATAATTAAAGTGTTTTTGTAAAAGTGAATGTAATGCATCTCTGTACCAATAACAAACCCTGATGAGGAGTTCAAACTAACCTCGAAACGTACGTAGGTAATTCTGTAATCAAGATTGTATTATGAAAAAGAACTTGTAACGACTTTATTAAATGAAGATTAGAAAAAAGTAATTCTGTAAGTTAATTAATTTATTGTATATAATTAAGACATACAGAAGTTAAATGAACTTATTAAAATAAAATAGACAATCCAAATCTAACTATTACTCAAGTTATGTGTTCTTCCATCGAACTGTATTATGGGAACTAGGAAAGAGATATTGGGTTGTCGGGGAAATAATAGTATCGACCTGACACAAATAATAGTAACGATAAGTTAAGTCGCGCTCTATCTTTCAGAGGTATCGATGGAGCGAGGACACTACCACTAGACCCACGCTACATAGCTTTTTCTGACAATTTCCACTGTAAAATTTTGGAACTGTCGGTTTAATGTTACTCGTATACAAAACATATTGTTTATTTAGAGGTGAATGAACCAAGAGTACAATTTAATTAAATTATTATTATTTTTTTTTCGGTTTTGATTCAAAATTGTTTTCAACCTCATTAACAGTTTCATATACTATTTGTCACATTATTTTATTTTTTACCAGATCTCTGAGAAAAATAAATAAGAAAAATTAAAATGATGACAAAAATCGAAAGTATCACGAAGACTCAGAAAAATCGCGCTGGGTTGAGGATGAGAGTTGATTCTAGTCAGAAGATTGGAATTAAAAGGATCGCCAAGCAATTCATTGTTTATTAAGCATTTTGTGACCGTTTACCTCACAAAAAGCATTTCAGTAACCCAACGCGCATGCGCGAACCCAGATGTCGACTCCTGCACCACTTTTGTATTCCATTCGCGTTTCTCAGCGAAGTTGAGTACAGTCAACTTTTCTGGTTGTGACTGGAAAACCTCATCTTTCTGGCCAACTCTCGAAGTATCGATATCTGACAACGATACCCGTCTACGTCATACCTTCTTGTCAGTTGAACTTTTAAACGAGAGGCATGCTTAGGCGAGTTTCCGTTACTAGATGTAATCTTTGTGTCGTAGTTTTTCATGCTACATCTTTCTTCCGAGTGTTTTTCACTTTTCCGTGTTTGTGTTGTAACGACTGTTTTCCGGAAGAGTTAGTTACATTCAATGCCCTCGCTATGATCAATGCAAGGGATGATAACATAGACCCATATACAGCAAGCCGTCGAGTGGTTCAGTAATACATTGTGATAAAAGAACCACGTCGTTGCCTTGCATCCTTCGTCCTACGTTCACAATTTAGTCTCATCCGCTGTACTATCTGATCAAAGTGGGAATTAACAGGTCAGTAAATTTATTCACCAAATGTTATACAAAATATCCTCACGCCAGTTGGAAATGTCTGGAAATACTTGCATAAGCAGTAGATTTGTTTCCTCTCCGAAAATGAATTTATGAGTGTACATAGAAAGCTTCGGCATGTAATACCTTTTCAGAAACTGAACAGTTTTAAAATTATTTTGTCAAAAGTAACGAAAAATGTATGTGAGATATGATCTTGCGTTTTTGTTCACAATACTAAAATACATGAAATCGAGGATCCAAAAGTATCTCAAAATAGGTGGCATTAGACTCCTTAACTAGATATACACTTATACCTATCCATACATTTGCAATACATTCTAGTGACAGTCTGTCGATTCACCCAAAAGATATTTTGTATAATTTACGTGTGTATTTATACAATATTTTCGATATTCTATACGACTATTAATAGACAAAAATATGAAAAGCAATCTTATCCACATAGTCTAAATTTTACATCTACCACCGAAAGTTTATTAAATATTTACAATTGTTTAATGTAGTCGTTTATTGTTTAATGTTAATTTTAAATGTTTGTTACAAACGTATTGTAACTAAGTATTGTAGATTTCTATAATAAATACCTGTTGAATAATCTATGAAGACGAAATGGTGTAGAAAACATAAATAAAACAATGCATTAATGGTCGTATGAATTATTGAAAAGTTAATATAGATCATTTTACAACAATTAACGTTTTTTATATTATATAATAAATAATTCAAGACTCACAAGTTGTAAGTCTTGAATTTTTTATTTCATTTTGGTATAGAAAATGTTGACTCTTTTTCCACAAGAGATGTTCTTTTGATTCTTCAAAGGCAATAATTTAATTTCTGAGTTTGCAGTTCTAACAGTATTACTAACAATAACCTTCTCGACTGATTAGTTTAAGCTCCCGAGGGAGAAGCAATTTTATATTCGTGTTCTCTTCCATCCAACATAATGAACGTTTGATATTGTAACAAAGCAGTCAATTTTTTATGAAACAGTGCAGGAAAGTAATAAAACTAGTATGAATACAAAAAAGAAATAAGTCGAACAATTTAATAATGTAAATATTATATTACGTATAATATGAATTATTTATTCATTATTTTATATCGGAACATTAATTTTTAAATAGTCAAGTATGTAATTCTAATTGATACTTTAACTGCAGTTCATTAATTAAATATACTATTTGGCGCCTCTCAGTAAATAAGCAAGGAAAAGAACCTGCTGGTGTTCACTTACGGCTTCACTTCTTAAGCCCTTGTTTCATCTTAAGATGTGACCACAATGCTTGTGCTCACTAGGCTGGTGCTTTTAGGTTGACTCGTCTGGGTTTTTACTTATGCGTGTTATATGTCATGCGACACAACTTCTGTTACTCGCTTTTCATATACCATTCCCTGCTACTCGTCATGACTCCCTTTGATGGAGCGACACCGGAACTCACGAGCCGGAGGCTTGCGCTTCTTGCCCGACTTGTCTCATGACTTGTACTTTAGTACTGTCCACTTGTACTGTCCACTTTAGTAATGAGATTAGTGAGTGAGGAGAGCATTAGCATAACAACGCGCATTTCTTACGCATTATATGAATCAAACCTCGCATTTAACGACTCATTACCTCCAATTTTTTTTGGAATATATAGGAAGTTGACCTGTAAAAGATGTAATATTTCTACATCCTGAATGAATGCTCTCAAAAACGAAAGAAATGTGAATTACTTTTGTGTTTATTGCACTTTCGAAAGAAAATTAATTCGAGGAAAGAATAATGTAAATATTCATTTTCAAAAATAAACTGTTTTTCGACAATTTTATTTTCTTAACTTCTGTAATCAGACTTGAACGGGACATGGGACACCCTAAATGCATATATCTCAGGAAACAGTCAGTTGCCTCCGTAGTTGAGCAAACCTTCCTAATAAACTGAAGTATTTCGTAGAAATGTTTTTTGGAGTAAAGTAAATTCAATGTAAGAGTTGACACACGGTATGTGAAGAGCTTGCAAAGATTATTTTCGAAATAAAATTTCTCCTCAAACTGGATAGAAACGGATACTAATTTTATTGCATTTACAAATAAAATAGATGTGTACCAATTATAGAGCTGATGGTTGATGCTCATACAAGGATCTGATTAAATAAAACGTTAGCACTAATATTCATTTGTTCCGCTCGACTGACATGACCCACCATGTACTCACCTTGCTGTTCTTTCCGCTTGGATGCGCTAGTGTCCTGTACGTCTCTCCTTCGCAGATAATTAACCTTCTGCTTACTCCTTGCATTCGTTAGAAGTCACTCACCGCGTCACTCGAAGTCGAAAGCCGAGTCGACTACAGTTGCCTCTAAGTGCGAACCTTCGTACTGCAAATTCCTAAGAGGAAGACACATCCGCTATGGGTTTTCCGGTGGGCAACGTCTCCCACGTGATACGGTTGGCGTACGACGCGTGACCACGTCGCTGAACAAGTTCTAAACGTTCGTTTTCTCTGCAGGAGGTCAAACGAGGTTGCTTCTTCAGATTTATCAAATTATAATTTGTAACGAGGCCCGGAAAAGAATTATGAATACTTGAAGAAACTTAAACGTTCAAACCCTTCGAGATTAAGGGAATGGATAATAGATTATTAGATTATGTAATTATATGTCCTATCATTTCGTGTTCAGGATATGAATAAAGACATAGCACCGCTTTGAGTGGGAAATTATAAATTCATTCTATAACTTTACTACCCGGAATGATGGATTAATCACAGAAGTGTTCCACTTAATCTGAGGAAGACCCATTTACCTGCCGGGGCGGTGGGAAAAGGATCGGAGATACGAATCATATGTTTACCAATGAAACGCATTTGAAAGTTAAGAAAGTTATCGATTACATGTTTATACGCGTGATAAATTTTCACGGAATATTCTTTGTTTTATATCTTAAGTTAATGAAATGTTCTTGGAAGATTTCTCACCATTTTTACTCTTTCATATTTTAAAGTTATTTAGGACATTTTATTTTTTTGTTATTTTTAATTTTTGTGAGAAGCAAGAAGTTAATTTTTTAGACTCAATTTGATGTCTTTGGTATTCTCTACCCACCAAATTATGTTGACAGAGGTTTTATACAGTTTCGTGATTAAAGTTGGGTAAAACTAAAACAAGTGGTAACGGAGTAATGAAAGCTACCTGGGATTTGGGAGGGTGTGAACTTGATAATCGATGGAAGTGCTCGATCAACAGTCTACATCCCTTGGGCGATCCTTCCCTCTGTGTACCGTCCACTCCCTTATCAAGGAAAACCACGTCGTAAGGTTAGTCGAACAGATGGTAGTGACCATTTAATTTCGTACAGGCAGAAGTGACGCAGTGTTGGTGTATTCACTTCAAACAAAAGATCGAGGATTTTATTTCCCATTCGACCAAACAGTGAGGTTTTCAGATGGGTTTTCCCATATCAACAGACCATAATTTAATGTAACTCCGAATCCCCAACCATCCAACTTCGTTCTTTTCAAGCCTCTTGCCCACAAAAATGTTGTTGGGTTCAACAGAAAGCTATGTCACAGTCTCAATCTCACCACACCCAAACAGGGTCATTTACTAAATAAATAAATGAATATAAATATAGTCAGATACGTCTGAGGATAATCGTAGCTACTTAATGTAATAACAATTAAAGATCCAAGAAGTTTAACACGATATTTCTAGAATACTTTAAAAAGGACAAATTGAGTACATTGATGAAAGGTGACATAAAGATATGTAGTTCCAAGCACTGATTTGTACATCATCTTTCGTCCGTCTGCCGTGCTCACTTTGAATTGCAAACTAAAGAAAGAAATGTAAGTTATATGGCTTCAGAAGAGAGGAGTAGGAATATTTTTCTTTTAGCCTCCATTGTCTGTGCTTGGATTCTCGACACAATAGTCCCGTAATGAGCTGCTTGAATATTGTATCCTTTTGACCAGAAAAGGGTCATTCTAATTTGAGTTGTTACAGCAAGAAAATAAGGAAATCTCAAGGGAAGGTATAGTTATTATTCATTATTTTGAGGCCATTAAAACAAAAAAATCTAAATGAGAGAAAAGGTGTTTAAGTAATACTTAAACTGGCATTCAGCCACTCGGAGTAGACCCTTCATAGTTGTATATAAGATCTTCAGAACACGAATATTTAACTGTAACGTTCCAACATGTTCAATGTATCTTTTGTACGTACCTATCTGTTAAAGTGGAAGTGAAATCATTACCCATACAACAATGTGGACAATGAACATCTATATTTAATAAATAAAAATATTATTGCAGAATGAGCAGTTGTAAACTGCAAATGATCACGTAAAGATAATAATCTAATATACCCCATTAATATTTCCCATAAAACGCAAGTTAAATAACACAAAGAAATACAAGAAATGGATCACCCAAGGGATAAGGATATCTTCAAAAAACAAACGCCATTTATATTATCTTTCAAAACTCTATAACCAACCACCCGAATTCCATAATTATTTTCGTAAATATAAGACTATTCTTCGAAAAGTAGTCTATGCAGCTAAAGTAATGGAAAACGACAGGCATATACTAAAATCGAACAACCGGATGAAAGCCATGTGGAATATTGTTAACAATTACACGTCAACTTCTGAAAATCGCGAAGAAAATGTTTCTTTACTAAACGATGGCAAGATCGTGTCAAATCCTCAGGACATCGCAAGTTTGTTTAATTCTCACTTCTCAGAAGTTGGTAAAATAACGAACTCAATATATCCAAATCAATGTCCTCCAATTATTACCACCCACATACCCAATTCTATGTTCACTTCCGAAACTAACGCCAGTGAAGTCATGGGAATCATCAGCTCCTTAAAAAACAAATTTTCACGAGGCATAGATGATATACCTGAGTTTATTGTTAAATCTTCGTCCCACGCTATATTAAATCCACTCGTAAATATTTTTAATAGTTCTTTATCGGAAGGGGTGTTTCCCAATATATTTAAGAGAGCTAAAGTGAAACCTTTACACAAGAAAGGAAACAAACTTAATGTTGGAAATTACCGACCTATATCTCTACTACCCACTTTCTCAAAAATCCTAGAAAAATTGTTCTATAAGCTTCTTCTAGAATTTTTATCAACATATAACATTCTCTCTGACGATCAACACGGTTTTAGGAAATCCTTTTCCACTACAAGCGCCATATTTTCCTTCTTAAACGATGTTACCACATCTCTAGACAGTGGAGAAAATCCTCAGGGTGTTTTTCTTGACTTATCCAAAGCATTCGATGTCATCGATCACGGAATTCTCCTTACCAAATTGCATTCTTTTAGCATTCGTGGACTTCAAAATCAATGGCTAACTTCTTATTTAAAAGATAGATATCAACAGGTCGAAATATCCTATACTGAAAATAAAATACTCCAGCGTTGTCTTTCAGAAACAAAGCCACTTACTTGCGGAGTACCCCAAGTATCAATTCTGGGCCCTATACTCTTTTTATTGTATGTGAACGACATGTCATGATCCACATCAGATTGCAAAATAGTTCTTTTTGCTGATGACACTAATTTACTATGTAAACACGCCAATGCTCAAAAAGTTTTGTCTAACCTTTCGACTTGGTTCCATGCAAATCGTCTCATTGTAAACACTGACAAAACAGTGTCTATGTCATTTCACAATAGTATCACAAAATCTTTACCCCAGGTTTCTCTTTCTTTAAACGGAACACAATTAAAAACTGTTACAAATACAAAATTCTTAGGTCTCCATATTCAAGACAACCTCAAATGGAATTGTCACATTGACAATCTTAATTCCCAATTAAGCAAATTGTGTTACGCATTCCGAATCTTAGTTAACGCAGTTAGTCCACGTATTTCCCGTTGCGTATATTTTGCAAACGTTTACTCCCATTTACGTTACGGCATTACCTTCTGGGGTAATTCCGGTCAGAGTATTCAAACTTTCAGAATTCAGAAGAGGATAGTTCGGATAATTTGTAAATCTCACCCCCGAAACTCTTGTAAACCTTTATTCAAGGAATTAAATATCTTAACACTTCCCTGCATTTATATTTATGAAACGGTCGTGTTTGTTAAGACCGAATTACTGAAGTGCCACCCTTGCTTTATACGAAACAGTCTCGTTCACGAACACAATACTCGCAATAGTAATAATATTCATCGCCCTAGAGTGTCAACCACTCTTTGCCAAAAAGGACCTTATCATTCGGGAATCGTTCTATATAATTCCCTGCCCAAGAATATAAAAGACATTATGAAATTGAATATCTTCAAATCCGCGGTTAAAAACTACCTCCTGCACCAGTGCTTCTACACTGTAAAAGAATTTATTGATTTTAATAAAAGTTAAATTCGTCTTGTACTTTATCACGCCATTGCTGTAGCACTTTTTAAATAACTTATAACAATTTCAAAAACTATTTTCTTGCATGATTGTGTTGCCGTATGGCTCATATTAATTTAGTTTTATGTGTACTCAACTTTGGCACGGTTGTGTACATTAATTCTGTAGCCCCATCCTGGCCCGGGTTTTTCTCCGTTTTTCCTTCGGGTAGAGGCGGATTTCTTATACAGGTTCTCTAGGCTTTGTCTAGGGGCGTGTTTATTGTAACAATAAATCGTGAATTTAGTGTTTTTTCAACTCTTATGATTTTTAAACACTATACTCAGAATAATCTATAGTTCGATAATAACTTGTACATGTAAATTTACAAACATATTTGCGTTAAATTACAAACATATTGACATAATATATGTATTATTACTCGCAGCAAACTTTTTATCTTATCTAGGAACTTTTGCTGAAATTTTTGAATCCGCCTCTGCCTTAGGGCCCTTGATCGGAATTGATGGGATGTTCCCTTGCTTGCTTCCGGAGAGTAAATTAGTTTTTTTTTCCTCCACGTGGTCATACGCAGTTTGTACTGTTTTTTGACAATAAATTTATTATAATTTAATCTCCGGAAGCATCAAGGGAACCATCACAAGAGGGAAATAATACTCGTAGAAAATCGACGGTATCAATATACACAATTGTGCCAAGGTTGACTGATACTCGTATGAAATGTTAAGAAACCAATAATAACAATGCATTAAAATTATTTTTATTTAATCTATAATTTTTGTAAGTACAATGGTTTAATGAATGAATTTAAAATATCACAAGTACATGGTAGTATTAGCTAATACCTTGAACAAAAGAAATGTGAAATAGAATATTTTAAAGTTTGATGTGATATGAACACAAGGTCAACAGGGGAAATGTCCTCAAGGTTCTGGCCAAGTATTCCCTGTAGAATGTCCAAACTTCCTGTACTCCTGATTAGGCTACGTTCAATTACATTGCTGTATATATGGAATAGATAACATCCTTCATAAAATAAGACAGATAGAGACGATGTATTTGTTTGTTTTTTTACATCTAATTATATTAATCGTTACGAAAGTTTTCACTGCATTCTTAAATAAAATTATTAAGTTATTGAAATTATTACTAACATTTGTGCTGTCGGTGTGGATCAGGGCGGAACATTCAGACCTGTAGTCGAATCACGATGGAGATCAGGAGATTTTTTAACCCGGGTCCATTTTTTTCATTTTTTCACCGGATATATCTCGAACCTCACCACAACTTAATTTTATATGTACTCTCTCACACTCATTTAGTATAACAAAATTGCATATTTCAGCTGAATGGTGCGGGGATTTTTATTCTTACAAATATAAGTAATATAAATTATTAATTCCATTATATTATAATATATTAATAACGACATTTGCAACTTCTTTTTATCTACTTCCATTAAAATCTCGTAATTCAAGCGACACCGTACGCTGAATGTAACATTTAGTTCATTCTGGTGACATGGCGCGGTCACAACAATGCCACTCAGCTCGGGCCAATACTGCCATCCGTGCTGATGCGAAGACAAGACAATTGAATTAAGAGCGGTTTTTCATGGGGGAATTTCTCCCATTACCCTCTACATTTGAAGTTTCTGATAAAAAAAAAGATGTCTTAGGACTCTGAAACGATCTAGTTAAAAATATCTAGTGAGTGCACAGGTGACACAATATCCCCATTTTTGCGCACCCCGTAT
>NNCF01126924.1:1467390-1499981 GCA_002313205.1 Laupala kohalensis
ACCCCGTATATATATATATATATATATATATATATATTCAGAGTCATGTTCTGGGCAAGAAAAAACCAAAGAGAGATGATGAATGAATGATAGAACCTATACGGTTGCATGATGTTCGGGGAATGAAAACATTGATATTAAGAACATTATTATTGTATTAAAAACATATTATTAAATACACTTTCAATATAAACACATACAAATATGTGTAAATATGTTAGAACACACACAAATACTTTCTTTCGCATCTTAATAGTTAAAATGACCAAGCAGTATGGGAATGTAAATGTGTCCATTTTGAGGTGCCATTCTATGTTGCGTATGTATAAAATATTAATCGATGTCGTTCGAAACTGTAGAATCTCTTACTGATAACCGTGCTAGGTCTAACTATCAGCCGTTGCTCCTGAGTTGTACCCTATTTGTCGAGATGACTTCCTTCGAAGGGATCATTTGACTGTTGATCTGCATATTTTACACCGTTATATCGTCATAAATCCTGTTGGTGGATGCCAACTACGCAGGCTTACTTTAATCTGAGGAGCTCCGTTACTGTATAAGTTGGTGATTGCATATTAGCCTTCATCAGTTTATTTTAGTGACACGAAAAACAGAATGCGTCTGGTTCATTTTCCTTGCCACAAGTTGTTTTCTTCTATTTCTTCCTTCTCGTACTAATTTTCAAATCGCAGAAAATCGTTGAACTTGTTTCTCTTGAAACGTTACGTGCATACTTACTTGATCACACTATTCCTTTCCGACGGCATATGACCTCCATATATCGCCCAAATAACTCCTAAAACCGGGTCCACAGTATTGGAAAGTACGTAGCACCCTTATAGAGTTGTGACCGGAAACGTCGTTTGCTTGCATTAAGTGCTGTACTGAAGGAGTATACTAGTGCTATCTAGTTCATTCTTTGAGGTACTACATTCTATAATAGTTTAAAATTGCTCAACAATGTTAGAAACATCCCAGAAAACGGTTCAGTTTCAAAATGCGATTTACGGAGGTCGTGTAATGACAAAAAAGAATAGCCTGGTTGTGGCGTAAAGCGATACCCCAATACTGGAGGGTGCATGAATTTATTTTCCAATTTACAGCGTCTGTTACTTTACGTTCTTTTATACAGTCGATCTCATAACATCGTTAAAAATGATTGAACGGTGAAGCCAGTATTTCGAGGCTTTATAATTGATTTTATGAATTATTTCTTGTGGTAAACTGAAGAATAAAATGGCCTAAGTTTCTGTACGTAAATATTAAAGGGTGATGAATATTTTTCTGACTGTTACTGGAAAAGAATTATGAAATCGATATAAGCCTGCAGGGGATTAAACTGTGAAGGAGAGTTCTGAATTTTTTTACTTAAATTACACGTCTTCGATATGGGCACCATTTGTTTGGAAATTTTAGACTTTTTAATTTGTCATGTCTTCTGAATTGTGCCCAGTGACAGGGTTCAGTTGCAATTGCTGCAGCGATCCTCTTTTCAAGGATGTGGATGTTCTTTCTCGGCGCACCCCATGTTTTAACACATTCCCACACAAAATGGTCAAATAGTGTTCGAAGTGACCAGGGTTTAGAACTTTTAATTTTTCCGAATCGTGCACATGGTGAATTCATTAAGTTAGCAAATGTTTTAATAAAAAATAACATTTTCTCAGTAAAACAGAATAACTATTTAACACTCAAATGAGAAAAATTTCCAGTGTTCTCATAAACAAGGGAATTAATATGAATTACAGTAAATGGAAACGTGTGAAATTCGATAAAAGATTAACTTACACAAAAGCAGGAAACCTTATCTACGTTGAAACATATTTTCCTATTGAGATTGAGAAGAGTCCTTAGAATTGAGAAGCCTTCGTTGTATTAAATTGCACAAGGAACCAAACCTTTTAATGACTCGGAACGTCGAATAGACCGGCGCTCCCAGGAGATAATTTTTGCTTACGCGTTTTAAGTGAGTGGGTGAGGTTATGTTCGAGAGAAAGAAACAGTGCCTGTCTGTGTCCGCTAGAGCTCTCCACTTCAGCCTGCACTCGTCCTCAAAATGTCTGTCCATCTCACGGTGTGATTCATCGCTGCGCCCTGACCCTTTCATTCTCTCCTCCAAGAGGCTCTTAGTGTCAGCCTCCAGTTTTCCTGGTTTCCGGGCTCTCGCGAAAGGATGTCTAACATTGGAATCTTTTTTTCAGGTAAGGAGCTGTTATGACTGAAGACTTCTCCTAGATAGGCAGTCTTTGATGGTAAGGGTCACTTATGAATACAGTCTAACGGGATTGCTTGATTACTTTCTACGAGTATTTTTTCCCGTTCCCATGAAATTCATGGATGTTTGTGAATTCTTCTGGAAATATTCGTATGAATCCTTCTTCTCTGCAGAGATGTTGTTATATTTCGTACTAATCATTCTTTCGAAAAATATTCCGTACAGCCTACTTGACTACGCGCGTTTGTCCGGGAGCGGGTTTCGGCACCCTAGGTTAATTTTTTTAGCGCCTTTCCCCAAGCGGCCTTCTGCCTTAAATCGGATTGCACTGTCTCAACTTTATCTCTTCAAGGTTTAATACTCATATTTGACTATTTCTCTTTTTTCATCTTTCGTAAATATTTTTACTAGTACGTTTCACAGATTACAACTAATTATTTAATTTTCACGTTTCATTCTTGGGCTAAATAAATGACCGACACACCAGTGAGAAAAATTAAATTTAATTAATTCTTTCACGTAAAACTGTATTAACTCGTTTTGGAAAACGTATATCAAAAGAAAAAGTTAGTGTGATAAGACAACGGCGCGAAATCGTGGCAGCGGAGATGAGCTGGTGGCGTTCAACTAAGACGACGCTACTCGGCAAAGATTGTCAAATAGTGCGTAAGAATGTGAGATGACGGAAAGGGAGGTGGATAAGAGGGAGCGGTAATAAGAATAATTTATCAAACAAAGCACTAACAGTTTAGTAAAGAATTGTAACAGTCGTCTTGAAGTTAAAAAAAAAGAAGATAATTCTAGGTATATTTTGATCGTGTCGGAATGTCTGGTGAAAATGATGACGGGTAAGGAAGGTGAAAATGAAGCAAGGAAGTGTCGATTCGTTTCATTCTGTCGCAGTTATCACAAGTCTTCCTCCACAAAAAAAGAGTCGTAAGATTGGTACTGTCAGTATTTTGACAAGCGTTTGTGCAACCATAATTAAATCCAGAAATGTCTTTTAATTTTAGTATTGTCTTTTTATAAATCCATTGAACTGTGACGATCAAAACAGCATATCTGGGTTCCAATATACAATAATGTTTATAAAATATACTATGACGTTCATAAAATACATTCTCTCCTATCATTACCTCAACATGTAACTTATTGTTTATTGCCTCCCCCCCCCGCACACGGGGTCATACTCTGTTTGCGACTGCTTTTTTGACAATAAATGTTATTTATTTACATGTTCGTGTTAATGAAATAATATTATTGGTAAGTTTAATATTTTAAAAGTAAGCTTGTTAGTTTAAAAAGGTTTACTTAACCATTTTTATATTCAAGCTCTATGTTTTCTTAGTACCAATTCTTCATCCTCGAGTTTGATGCTCAGTTAATAATCGTAAAACAAAATTCATTCATAAATTCACTAGATAATTTAACGATAACTGTTCTCCTATTCCAGAATAACTGAAATACTGTGAAACACTTCCTGCCATGAATAGAAAGACCGTGCAAGGCTAAGTTTGAATGTTTAAAGGTCAAAATGAAACTCGAGAATTTAGCTTAGTTTTGGTTATAGCAATATACTTAAAATCGAGTCATCCTAATTCAGAGTCTATATTCTAGCATGAATATAAAACCTAAATTTGTGATTGCTTTGTGGAAATAGATGGAACAGGGTTAGAGTATAGTGTAATGTTATGAATTTATTCACGACTTGCTGACCCGATAGACGTTGTCCTGTCCAAATTTCAATAAATTTGCAATAAATTGTTTCTGAACGTTTCGTGAATTTGTGAAAAGTTATTTTAAATATGTAAACAAAGTAAAAATAAAACGTATTTCTGAGTGATCATTGTATCTATTATTGTGGCCATGAATATTCAATTTGAGGAGGATTACATTCAGAAGTACGGCAATGGGAAATTTTTCATGCGAGATGAATTTTATCAGCAGCTCACGGCTGAAATGCTGGAAATGTGTGATATGCCTGAAATGTTCAAAACTAATGATTTTTGCAGTTTGTCTAAATTTTCCGACTTTGTAATTGTCCTGAACTTTTTTCCTGATAACTTTTCCAGGATCATAACGAACAAAACAAAAAATGAATTCCGTCATTCGAATCATGAGTTATGGTCTTGAGTTCACACAAAAATCCCACAGAAAAAAGCACTTTCAGTTTCTCCCGAATTTTTCAATTTTCCGGTCAACTTTTCCTATTTTTCTTTCTTATTCTGACTATTACGAACATTTTTTTAATTAGCCAAATCGGTCCAGCCGTTCTCAAGTGATGCGCTTACCAACGAACAACTTTTAATTTTTATTTATATAGATATGGGTCAAAAGTACAAACCATAATTTTGTTCTAAGATTACGTAGTACAAATGTTGACGAGAATAACACAACTCTTAAAAGATTATGGTTTAATTTATGACTGCTTATTAAGGTTATTATCATAAGCTGTCAAGGTGTCCTGGATAAATAAAACGTTTTAACACACGCCCAGAAATAATTTCAATTTCAGTTTTTCCTTTGGACTTTGGTAATTATTAAAATTCATCTGGAGTATTGACGGCTAATACAATTACATTTATCGGTATGTGAAAAAGGTTAGGATTTTTCGGTATGCATCTCTTTTCAAAGGGTATTTGAAGACCTTGTTCCTTTTTTCCCCCAACCGTAACCATATCTCCTTTGTTCCCCTTTTCTTGTAGCATTTCAATAATCTTCGAGAGAGTCTCTTCTAATTTATGAGAAGTATGACGTGAAAGTTTCATTCCATTTATATTTGGTTTCTTCAAATATTTTAGTGTTTCAATTATTGTCTCCTGCGCTTGTAATGAG
Organism: Laupala kohalensis; assembly: GCA_002313205.1. Lineage (NCBI taxonomy): Eukaryota > Metazoa > Arthropoda > Insecta > Orthoptera > Trigonidiidae > Laupala > Laupala kohalensis. Next base: position 1,472,441 of record NNCF01126924.1, read on the forward strand.
CATGCGAATAGTAAGCCTACCTACTTTCAGAAAACGCGTAACTGAATGTATATCTGCAGCAATGGAAAATATTTTAGCGTAAGGCAAACCTAGTTTCTCAAGTTCTTTCAGCATCTACAGACATTCTATCTCCTAATAGAAATTGACAGTTTTTTAAAATGTAGAGATAATTAATATCTTGAAGTACAACAGCCTCCTATTTTTCCCCTTCTCCTGTTGAGTGATGATTTTGGTATATTTGTTTGTAGCTCAATGAACTAGAATGGGGGAAAGATTATTTCTTGACTTTTTTGAGTAATATAGCATCTTCTCGTCTCTTCTTATACATTAGTACCTTCTCTCTCTCTTTTCATTCAAAATTTGCACCTAAAATACTAATCCTAGTTATAACATAGTTAATTACAAAAAAACTCTGATTTTTTTTTCATGTGCCATCTCCATTTGTGTCTACTCGAACGAAACGAACCGACTTCTGCTTTCCTAAGAAACAAGCGCCTGCCATCTCCACCAAACACCTTCACCTCCTCCACCGCCGTCACCGACTCCTGACAAAACCCTAACGGGACGCGGCGCCGGCTGCATACGAAGCAGCGACGGCGCGCTGCACGCGAGAGAAATCCCGACGCGCCCTCCGTCCTCCCCGTCCTCCCCGTCCCCCCGACCCCATCCCATTCTCATCTCGTCCATTCCCCTGAGGCTATACCTTCCCTCTTCAGCGGTAGTCTCTCCTCTCCAACGACCCACGTTCCTCTTTCTCCCTTTCCATCACTCGCCGCCATCTACCTGATGTTGGATTTACTTCAGAGTAAATTACGCGAGGATAGCTAGCTAGTCGACTGTCCCCAGACAGCTACTGGACAGAAGATTCGAGCAATCCCTGTCCCTCGAAACTCCGAACCAATAGCCAAAATTGTCACAAAAAAGTTAATTATATCGTTTTAGGATAGTGACTATTATGTGACCTGAGGTTCATCCCCTAGCCCCCACCAATTTTTGTTTTCAGATTTCAATGTCTTTCTTCTTTCAGAGCACATTACAACTACCAATAGTATACGCAAGGAGTTCCAGGAGAGGGGGGGGCAGAAGTCCCTCCTCCAGTCATGAATAACATAGTTCTGAAGAATTAAAATATTAAAAGTACGGACAATATTTATCTATTTATAAATTTAACTATTTTCTGGCGTAGTATATATCATTCCTTATTTAAAAAGTAGGCTAATATATAGACTGCTAAGACAGTCCAGTATCCCGTTTCACAGCCCAGCCTCTGTAACGTTTGGAAATCAACAATGTACCATAGCTTTTTGGGGACAGTTGACTTAGTTCTTCTAAAATATTTGTTGACACCTGATGCGACCCTTGCTTATGTTGTGTATGAGACCATAACAGTTCTAAAGCATTAGTTGAGTTTTACGTTTATATGAGGATTGAAAATTCATTGTGTAGTAGTACATGTAACCTCATCTTTTCGGATACACTTGCAGAAACATCTGTGTGTCCCTCTTTTGTTGATCTATTGTCATCCATAACATCACAATCTACTTATCTTATTTGTGTAAAAGGGGAAACATACTAAACAACACACCAATTCACGTCTTCTTTTATTTTTATTACCTACAACATCTCCTCACCAGAAGATGGTTGATGTTGCGCATGTTCAAATTTCTGAGTTGGATAATCAGATGGCAAGACTATAGTCCCATTAAATTGTAAAGGACTAGCGGCTCATGCTTGGGCACGGTCTGCCGAAGAGCCTTATGCTTTAAGACTTAAAACTTCCCTGGTCGAAATATAAATGTTGAATCAGTAGTCATAATCTCATTGGCATAAACTCTCCAGCGTCATGTGAAACAGTTTCAGTCATCAGTGCTTTAAGTAGTGGAATAAGATGAATATTTCTAGGTAGTTCGGGTTTGTGAGTTTTATTTGAATTAGACAAACTAATCATCAACTGTCAATCGAATGTAAATTTTTAACCATCCTCAACACCATCTTTCACTACTATACTCGAAGCACCTCTAAATCCTAACCTGCTTCTCCTCATTAATTTCCACTCTCTTCCTTCTTACTTTAATACCCCTTAATCCATCTTACGCTTCTCCCTCTTACAGTCTCGTATTCCACTCCTCTCAACCCCTCTTTAGCGTACTTTACTCCACTCCATCTGACTTTATTCCACTTCACCCGAGTAAAGCCCATCTCTTCTCCGAATCCGTTCTATCGTGCCTCGTTTCAACCTGCTTTATCCTCTTTACTAAATGTTAACAACATTCTCTTCGTTGCTACTCTGGTATACATTATTCAGTCCTCTTTGCATCATTTACCCCAGTATTTCTCTGTTCTGCTCTCGTCTCATACTCCTGACTCAATATTCTCCCTTGCGTTAGCTTAACCTTTATTTCGAAACAAATATCCTGGATCTCGAAAGTATTCGCCCCTCTACAAAACCTGAGTAGCTTTTTTTATCAGAAATTTATGTTGTAGAGATAATTCGAAAATAAAATTATTTACAAAATCTTCTCTCACTGCCTTCCGCAATCACTTGAATTAGATCCCTCTGTTTATGCCTATCCAGAAAAAATGCTGGTAACGAACCTTAAACTCACCGACAATCCAGCATTCAGCAACCAAAATTCAGAATTCGAAGTATGAGTAAAATGAAGTGGAAGAGTAGCCTCAGTCTCAACACACAACTATAACATAGCGACAGCAGTTCATTTGAACTAATAATTCTCCATAACACACTTAAGATAACCTCACCGCGAAGTAACACTCGTTGTCATCAACAATTAAGGTATTTCATGTAAGTGTAGGATTGTGATTATGAGAAGATATTTCGTATCGGAGGATTTATTTGTCTGATCATAATCTTCACTTCAGTATTCAAAGAGAATTGTTTACTCGTAGTTGACAATTTATTTGGCGAAGAAGAGTTTGAGAGTAGTACTAAAGCAAGAAAATACCGTGTCAATTTTTATTCTACTCTTAGTGTGTTGGTTCCCCTCTTCTAATTAGTTCCAAATATCCCCTCTTCAGTCGCCCGGATCACCCATCTCGTCATTGCCTTCGTTGGCCCACCTACACGGTTAACATCCAATCCAACACTTTCCATCCATGGTCTATTGGACCGGTGAAGCATCGTCTGTCAGTTTCATTCCATCCAAATCATCCTCCTTTCCAACGTCCTCGCTCTGCCAACCCCTTTACTTCCAATTCTTCTCCCTCCTCCTCCTCGTTGATGTTGTTTGGGGAGAATACTTCGTCCCCATCCCTCTTCAATTACGAATCAGCTTCGATTGCTCACAATTCGAACGTATCGGCGATCAAAGGAAATTCTCCTTATCGTTATCATTGTGACTATTGTAACCTTAATTCTGCAACCGTAATCATTCCTTCCCTTGAATGTTTCATTGTTAGGTTAATCATTGTGAGAATAATTACCATTCACACACTGTTATACGTACATAGGTTAAAAGGGAACCTACTGATTTCACTAGAAGGACCACATACCGTCGAATAGACAGAAAGTTTATAAATATGTAAGGGAAATCATGACAAAGTAGTGATTTGTTTTATTGTAGTCGTGATATTAAAAATTATCTAGTGGATTTAAATGACGATTCACGTAGCTAAGAATCTCGGGAAGATAGAGTGCTCGAATGACAGTGATGGTAAATCGCTTTTTCGTCTAAAAATTCCTTTTTGCTTTCTGAAAATTTCATACAAATCATCGGATCAAAAAGTTCTTTTTTTAAAAATTCAGATTGAACCATAAGTGTTAAATAGTTCTTTACTACATATGAGACGGGGTAAATCAATGACTTCCGACAAATCTATCAAAGTCCATTAATGACGATACGTCGTATCATACATTCACGAAAAGATGATAATAATAATAATAATAATAATGATAATAATAATAATAATAATATTAAAAATAAAAATAAGAGAGCGCTTGTCTCCGATAACTGTGGGATAGAGAGTGACAATTCGGCTACAATGGAGAATTTAGAGGATCTCCTAAGACTGCCTAGTGCTATTGAAGAAAACAAGAAGTTACCCATTAGCAGTTTAGGTAAGAGTTAAGAATGTTAAGTTGTGAAGGAAGTGGTAATTTTGCAGGGTATTTCTACAACAAGTGATAGCTGTTTCAGTTGCTTTTTCACGGGTTCAATTGAATGTATTTGAAATCATGTTCTTTTTCAGATCATCCACTACCCCCATTCCATATTAACAAAATATACTGTGAAACTAAACTACTGTGAAATGGTTTGTAATCAAATCAACAAACCTTTACATTACAATCATTAAGTTAACGATAGATATGTTTGATATAAAGATAATGAATAAAAAGACAATAAGAGCCAGTGTAAAATTTATTTCACTCACACCTCGGACCCGTCCCCTTTCAGCAAAATCCTGGCTACGTCCATGTAAGTTACAGAATCAATGAAACATTTAAAAATTCATCTTCAATATTTTGCTCTACGACTTATATATAGATGAGTAGAATGAAATAAACTAAATAGAAGTATATACATCTTCCTTGTACCTACTCATAGGGAGATATGAGATGACTTCGGACAGATGAAAAAGGCGACGAACCGAGAATCGAACCCGGGACTCCTGCTAGGATCGCATGAGTGCTAACCACTACTCCACATGATCGTCCTCCACAATTGTACACCAATCCTTATATTTCCATCCAGTTCGATTATTGGCTCGTCGACGTTTTCATCTGGCCGAAGTTATCACACACTAAATAGATGTTGGAATAAGCTTGTAACATCCCATAGTAATGATCTCGTATCCATCCAACATTGTACACTTCGCTCCCGTGAGCCTCGTCGATTGTAACATTGTGTGTCCCATCATCCGTAATACCTCTTGCGCCTCTTTCACGCACACACACACACACACACACACAAGCATGAGCCACGTGAGGGCTCGCTCGCTGTCGCTTTGAAAAGCGCCTAATGAACGACGCGAACGAATGTGAGGGCGCAGTCGGCCCTTTGCCCTTCCACGTGGGAGATGAGGGGGTGGACATGGGATGGAGCGCGGCAGTTGAAGACCGACAGCGGCAACCGCCATGGACATACGAGAAGCACGCATTTCAGGGCAGTGGAAGGAGCGTCCTGATATTCGTGTGTGAACGACATGAATTTCTAAATTTCCGTCGATACTACGATCCACAAATCAAATACCAGAGTATTCTATTGTACACAGTAAATAGTAATGGTTTGCACCGAGCCGTCAAGTATTACGAGTACTAACAGGACACGAGTACTAACGATTTTGCAAGCTATTTGTATCGCTTGACGGATACAGATATGTGCTCTTGCGGGATGAGGGTAGAGGATGTAAACCAGATGTTCTATGACTGCCAGTACAACGATTCTGAACACGGGGAGCTGATGCTTATACTGATGAGGTTAGGAGTATGAGTGGGCAAAAATTGGAATAACATCTTAAAGACAGAAAAAATTTCTGGAATTTCAAGACACTGTAACAGGAATGCTTCATATAAGATGTATAATACAAAGACATACCAGGATAAGATAGTATATGGTACCCGCCTTAGGCTCACAGAGAAATAAAGAGAAACAATTTAAGACAACTGAACCATGGGAGAGAGAGAGAAAAAAATATAATCAGACAATGATAGGAATACGAATCCGGATAGTATCACAGCGATGCGAAACTAGGTGCTTCAGTCACTAAATGAAAAAAAAATGAATATATACAGTTCCAATGTATATTATTTTAATGCAGTTTTGAAGTGTAAAAACCATGTAACGTAAGACACGTAAATCAGTTTCGTGAAACCCAACTTATTGGTATGCATTGGAACGTTCATAGAAACACGGAGCTTCATGCAATGCAAGTTTTATGAAATGCTCTTCATGACACTTGCAAAAATAGTTTTATGAAAATGCGTTTCATGTAACGCGACGGTTTTATTCGATTCGCGTGAGAATATGACTAGAAATGAAGAATGAAACCTAGAAATCAACTCAAAGAATGCTAGAGGAAGCTGCGGAGAAGGATCCGTTAAAGTAAGTGGAAAATCATGCTTTGACTAAATCAGTGATCGCCAACAGGTGGTTTTCGCACCATTGATGACCAACAAGAAAATTTTTGTAGTTCGCAGAATAATCTTGTCGTTAATTTGAACTTTTATCAATTGCGATGGGAGTCAACGTGGGTCAGCGCTGAGTTGCTGGCTGAAACCGCACGGGTTCAATCTTCTATGGAGTGGGGATTTTTCATCACAGCTCATCATCCAGAATGATTCCCAGGCCTTTTCTGCCTGCTGGTAAATGAGTACCGGGACTATCCTGAAAAAAAGGGGCCGGAGTGAAATGCTGACCCTATCTCCACCACTAGAGAATGCAATCCCGCAGCTCCTTTAATCCCGCGGGATCGATGTGCGGGATTGATCGACCCCGCGCGGATCCCATACTCTTAATATCATTTAATAGAATAATATTAAATGATGTTTTGTTAAAAAACTCAACTTTTATTACATGTCATATATTCAACGATAAAAAAATTATTTTGTATCAAGTAACAGTATGAAGTTATATAATTATTAGGAATTATTAAAGTATTTTTTGTTAAAAAATAATCAGTAGAATTATCAGGTAAGTTACCTGAAAATCTGAAATGCTTAGCTAAGGTGTTTTGACTAATTTTTAAATGCTTCCTTTGGTATAAAAAGTACTCTTGCTTATTCTTATTCTAACTTTGCTTGTTCTTATTGTCTTGTACCTACAGTCTTATAAAACTGTGTAATGTTATGCTTATTCAGTCTTATAATTACTAATAATCAAATCATATTTGTTAATCACTTTACTTACGTGCTATATCTATGGCTAACCTTTGGTGCTAACTTTTGAAAATGTGCTCTTAAGAAACAAATGGTGTTTACATTGTCTCCCAGCCTGCTTCTTAGAGAACTACAAATATATCTTGCTGCAAAAAAAGCTCTTTCGGCTTCTCTCCTCTGATTCCATCGGATTCGAAGCATGCCATTTCTTTTTTCAATTTTTTTCATAATCCTTTCGCTTGTTGTCAGGCTTTTTCTTGAATCTTTCTTTTCTGGTTTAATCTGTTTCTCTAATTCTTCCTTTAATGCGAGTGCAGGGCCTGTGGCAGTTGCAGATGTTCCAGCTTCAGGTGTGTTTTCAAAACCCACGCTTTCGTACTCGTTGTCTCCAACTCCAATGACTCTTCCTTTTATTATTTTTATTTCTTGGTGTATTGCAGCCTTTTTTTGGAACGAAAAATGTATGATCTGTATTTTTGGTCTCTTGGTCATATTTTTTCGGGTTTTATAAATAAATCAAAACTCCTGTCAACTCGGTATGGCGCTCTTGAATAAGTTCACGAAGACTCTTTGACAGTTGATTGCTCAGTGCTGTGTCTTGTTGTTGCAAATTTTGTGTTGATCCTAAATTAATCGAAAAGTTGTGTCCGCCTTTATAAGCGTTGACTCTCGCCTACAAAGTGCTTCAACTCCCAATTTAAAAGGCTGCAAGCTGACTACGAGATCATTTATCATGAACCACTCTTCATCGCTGAATTTCATGTCAGATCCGATATCGATCAACGCTTTATCGATACAATTTTTCAAGATGTAGAACCGTTCGAACATATTTAACAGGCTGCTCGAGTGAGTACGACAGTCTAATATCAAAGCCACTTCTTTTCCAGGCCCTTCTTGTTCCTTTACATATTTTTGGTTGGTGACTGTTTAAAAATATTGACTACTTTCCGTACTTTCTTCAGTAGATCTAAGAAGGTAGAAATCATTTCAACTGGCGGTGGATCCACATTTACAATCACTCCCTGTTCGGTCTCGTTCGTATCATCATTGTCGTCGTTATCAGATTCAGTCATAATTGCTGCTGCTGTGCGTTCTGATTTTTGTGCGTTCATTGTTTTTTTTATACAGAGTATCGACGACTACTACCTGTAAATCGTGTGTAAAAGAAAACTGCTGGAAACAACGTAAAAGTCTGCCAACCTTTACCATCACACTAGTGCCATCCGTTGTACTAGCGATAGTATCTGTGTGTAAGTCAAGATCAAAACTCGCGAGGCGTTCTTTCACTAAATTGATGCAGTGTTCTGCAAAATGTTTATTTATGCGGAAGATTTGGTGCCATTTTTCAAACTTGCGGGATCCGCGGATCCGCGTTTGGAGGTGCGGGATCTCGCAGACGAAGAAGTGAAGCGGAATCCCGCGGGATTGCGGGATCCCGTTTTGCGGAATTGCAAAGCCTATCCACCTTCTAATGCAGAGGCCAAAAAATTGCGGAGCTCTAACCTCCGCAAACCCCACGGGCACCTTCGAAGCCTATTGTGGGACAGTGGGACATTTGTATTAATTTTGAAACAGAAAATTATACTATTAGATGTGAGCATGTATTTCTTCCGTGTATTCTACACATGGAAAAGATAAGTGATAACACCTTTCGGTCAGGTGAAAATGGCGACGAGCCTGGGTCGTCATATAAGCTGTGTGGTTTCATTAAATGGGGTTTTATCAGTGTGCACGTATTCATGAAACGTGTTTTATGAAAACTAGAGCAAATTCTAGTTGAAAAATAAAATAAATATCTGAATTTCCCGTAGGAACTTGCCACGAAAATACGCAGCACAAACTTATTGTGAGAAGGGATTGGTGCTTACGGGAAGAAGAAAGGTTGATCCATCATGAAACATACATATAACTGAAATGTGTTAACTTTAATACATATGAGACTGTGGTAGTGATGCCACTGCTTCATATCTGAATATTCAGGCATTCTTTTCAGGTAACGGGATGGTCTTACTGGCGGAACTGCTCTTGAGGCACCTACCTTTGCTTATTTCATTCGATCGATTTCAGTGTCCCAGTGCCTCTACGAAGAGAAAGTGATTGGAAGAATAAATTGAAAAAAAACCTCTTAATTTTTTGGAGACCTGTAACAGTAAAATTACCAGCGATTGGTATAGGCAGCATCAATGCTTAAAAACCTTACTATAACAGACATGTACGTAATTGCTATCATAGTGAAGATAATGTCAGTGAGAAGAATAGGATTAATATTTCTTGCATTATTTTTTTTTTTTAGATTTTGTTGGGACAAATCATCGGAAATAAGAGTAATTCATAAAAGAAAAGTGATATTTTTCTTATACTATATTGACGTACTTTTTTATGTTATCAGATATAGTGAACTTAGAATTGTAACTCCATATTTGTATTGAACGACCACCGAAAACTCCGCATCTAATATGTCATTCATTTAAGCACAGATTATCATTCATTTTCTAGCATCACCTTTTATCCATCTTCACTCGGTCACAGTGAATTTTTCTGCTGTTTAGCGTACCTTAACCTAGTGAGACTTGGAACAGTCTTTTGGAGGCATCTCATCTAGAAGTCACAGACGTGTTTGGCTTGACAATGTATTCATATCGATAGCACCGTTTTAAACATTTTTAATGGAAACTTGAGACGTATTTTATAATCACAACTATTCTTAATTTTACGTTTATAAAAATAGATTTATAGTGTTCAAGTTTGCGTATTTATATGATTCGTTTTCTGACCAATTTGGAGACCACTCACAGATGGAGGCGCGGGACAGACCGCTCCCTCCATCCAAGCCTAGGAACGCTACTGTACCTCGGATGGAAGCAATGTAAAGAATAGCTTGGTAATTCCCACTGAAGAGTGCGGTAGCCTAAATATTTATTTACTGTAAATGATACTTATTTTTATAATTTGCGGAAAACTATTTTGTGAGAAGATATTTTTAATGTGAAATTTATATCTTTATATATCTTAAACTCCAAACGTCTTCATCTGCAAAGACCGAACTATACTTCCACATGAACATTTCTTACTGAAGGATGTCACACTCGTAAACGTTTCTCAGCAAATGAAGTCATGGCCGCAATTTATCTTATCTTCCGTCTCCTGAGCTTTCTTCTCAGAGAACTATTCCAAATTACGAGGTTATGGCAGGGAAGACTCATCTAAACCCCCGCCTCAGCCTCTTCCGCCGCGTGCGCTCAGCGGGGGTCGAAGGGCGAGCGGAACGGGGTGCAGGGGGTTGTCTGAGAACCCCCCATGGCGCTCCGCCACGGATTTCTTCCAGCGACTAATCACGCGCTAGGGCAGCGGTCGGCCCCTGCTGACGGCTATTCAGGGGAAACTCCCCTCCATCGGGCCCCACGGCCCCCCTGCGGCGGTGCCCTATCTCAGGATTGGTCCATCATTTAGAATCATCGACGTCACGTGCTTGAGGTTTCTCATGTTGATATGCGTTTCAGGGTGGTACGGGAGGGACACCGTATTATCGGTGGATGTATTCCCATTGATAAAGATTAGGATTTATTTTTCTTATATCAAATTATGAGGGTGGTTTATAGTGTGTTTACGGTATTAGGTTGCCTGTGAAAATAAAACTCATTTTCTCCCCGTTTATTAAATAAAGTATTTTAGTGTCAGAATTTTTATTCTTAACATTGCTATCAAAATTGTAATTGATCTCGATGTAACCTAGATAAGTTTCAATTTTGGAGAGGGAACTGTGGATGAGATATTAACTGAGGAACTTTAATATTCCACAAAACATCCTCTTTTTGCCTTGAAATTCTGACCCGAAAATTAATACCTAAGGCCATACTTCAGAAATCATTCACTATATAGTCTGCTGCAAGATTACATCCGTGAAGTGGTACTTTGCTTGAAGATACATTCTTGTAAATAAATGTTAGTTAGGCAGAAATAATAATTAACTAATGTTCCAAAGATCCTGTCTTTGAGATTAAAAGACCGAACTTAGAGGAAGAATAATAATTCTAGATTATACGCGAACCGTGAGAGCTCTGATCGTATAATGAATTTACCATACACAAGGTAAGCTAGCAATAGTGATTCTCAACAATAAAAATAAGAAAGCGTATATAAAATAAATGACGTAATGTCCAGAATTCCCTGAATGTCACCTGCTTAGGTATGTTCGAGAAGAATTCGAACAATATTTGAGGAACAGCTTTATGATGTATCAATGATAAACGAAGACGCTTACGATATCAAAGATGGCATACAGAAAACCGATTGGAAAGGTATACATACAGCCGTGATTCGATTTCCATGGGAGAAATATATGAAAGTTGAATAGCACCATTCTAATCAGAGAAATTTACATTGCAGTCAATATGATACAGACTGATTAGAGAAACTATCATTCCATAATTCATGTGGAATCTTCTTTTGTTTCCTCTTTATAATTTCCAATTTATTGAAGAGCACCATACAACGAATGTTTAATACCCATTTTGAAAACTTATTGAATTGTTGCAATAATTATAATAATTGTCACGGTGTTACTAATTTAGGTTGTATGTTTTCTTTTTTATATATTAAGAAAGTGTTATAAAAATTAACTAAAATCAAGAGCTAATGCATGCATAAAATTTGAAATATTTTTATTTTTGAAAAGAAGTTTTTTTTGTGGGGCTTTAGAGCTCGTCAACATCGAGGTCATTAGAGCCCATGAAAAGAAGTTAGAAAGGTGAAACATTTCTACGCGGTTCGTTTCTCTTACTGTATTTTTCCATGTTGACTAACTCAAGTTTTTCCGGTATACTGAAATTGAAATTGATGAATCAAGGTCAATAATTACTTGAAGTGGTAAAATGTCCTTAATAAATATTACTTCCTAAGCAATAAAAAATGCTGAGATCAGATGCGTTTAAAATAAAGAATTTTTATTACCACTTAATACAGCTAAAAATTGAATGAAAGTAACGCTTACTTTTATTTAGCAAGACTATTTTATTCACTTGGATAATGTGGTAGATATTACTTTCCCCATCTAGTAGTTGTACACAAGTTTCACTCCATTTCATATTTACCATTAAACAATATAAGCAGGGCATAAGAACAACACGATATAGTATATGATAATATACAATGGAGCATCACGTAACACGCGTACAATTTCCTTCCAAAAAATTGTTTATGACAATTTTGTTTATTGTCAACATGGTCAGACTCGCGAGAGCTCTCAATTTTCAGAACTCAATGATAGTCATGTACAACTGCTAAGGGGGCTATTGCTCCCCCCCTCCTCATTGGACTTGAACTCTTAACAGATAAAGGCATACTTTGCCACTTCAAATAATTAATAAATTTTGTTACTATTTAATACTGTTGAGTGTTGATTATTTATTTGATGAGTTGATGTATTTTATTTAAAAGAGAATATTTATAACATTTGTGTTGTAGAACCACGATTTTCAACAAAAAAATGCTCCTCAGATCCCTCCCCGGTTAGACCCCCCTCTGCGACTACGGTCTAAATCCGCCAATAGCCAGTTAACATCTTTTGCAAAGAAATGAGTCAAGGAGCTTCTTGATGCCATTTTTAAATACTGGTGTCTCGGAAAGGAAAAGGAAGCAATAAGAAATCGCTGATATATCTTATAATGCTCTATAATACTATACATCACACATGTTATTTACTCCGTCCGCTTACGCAGAACAGGAACACGAATTTTTGGGGGAGTGTATTAATGTATATGATGATCCTTAGTTTTATAAAACTATTAAATGGTTTATTGTACATTGGAAGAGAGTATCACGACCACGAAACACCCCGTACCATCACCACTACCGTCCAGCTCCAGCAGAACCGTAGCAAAAGCTCATCCTGAAGCGTGACAGGTCGACCAACTCCATCAGATAGCGCGTTCTCTAGGAAACGCACGCGCGTGTATATGACGAGTGCACGCATGCACAAGCTGCGTCGTCTACGTATGCTTCGGACGACAGCAACGGGCAGAGTGCGTGGGTTGCGCAACGCATACAGATCCTATGAGTCCTGTGAAGGAAGGACGTCATTGGTATGCGAGAGCGTCGCCGCAGCGCAGTCCTCTCTTATTCTAGCAGAGGGCGTGAGTCAGTGCTGTCGGTCCTTCGTCACGCCTGTGTCCCTGCCATGCCGCGCCGCCGCCGCCGTCCGCTGCAGAGTGGACGCCGGAGAGGAAAGGGGTAACGCCTTTGGGTAATGTTGTCATGGCTTAGAGGTCGTTGCACTGAATCTCTCCCTTGCGTTGGTGGCTTCGGGGGAAGTCATAAACTCGGATTATGTTTAAATAACGGACTGCGTTTGTTCCAATACAATTGAGTGTCCATTATCCAAACTTATGTTGTCACAGATGGTTTGGAAAATCAAACACTTGATGAGAAGAAATATACATATATTCCATGTACCTAAACGTGAAGAAGATATGTGATGACTTTCGTTCACGTGTAAATGGTGACGAACCGGTACTTGAACCTGGTACCTCTAACATGATTGCTGGGATGTTAACCACCGCACCTCCCGTTTATCTTCTACAACTGTGCATCATTTCCACCCAGGCCTAATCCCAGACGAACGGGTGGTAGTAGTTAGTTCTACTGTGATCAAATTGGGAGTCAGAGTTCGATTCTCGGCACGTCACCATTGTCACATCGACGAAAGTTATCGAATTAAGAAAGATACTATGCATCATCCACTTTCTTACTTTGTGTATTTCCCCGTACACATTGTATATTATGATAAAAATAAACGACAGCAAAGAAAACATGAATAAGTTGATGTCTGTACATATGTATCAAGAGTTATCAAGACTGATTCAATTTTTACGGCAGCTAAGTCGCCAAAGACATTGACATAGTCTCGAATTCCTTTGTTACTTTTCTTCTCCACGGTAGGATTTCTGATAATTTAACGTTCGGGTAATAGACATTAGGATAATAGGAGGTCTACTGCATTTTTTTCCACATCCACGAGGATTTTCACTGTGCCAGGTGAGATAATTTTACAAAGCTAACACCAACGTCTAGTTGAAGCGTCTTCGACTCCACCATATCTGAGCGGTAGAGCCTGTGTTCAAATCCTTTTCCATGGGGTTTTAGTCGGGTTTCCACTCATCTACTCCATATCAATTTCAGTTCTGTACCATAAGTTCCCCGGCTACCTAATCTCTTTTCCGATTCTCCGAAGTCACAGATTGAAAAGCAGGTCTTATGTCCTAAACCTCGCCATAAGAAAATAAATAAAATGGTAAAAAGAGTGTCAATGTAATATTGATGTTCAAACAATTGATGACGAGTACCGCACATATTTAATTTCTAATTACTTCGATTTGTCAACGAAGTGATCCACATGGATTGGTGCCGAACCAGGTCACTCACGGAAAGTTTTTTGTTTAACTCAAAAACTGTTTGACAATATTTATCTTGACGACCCTCTATAACTCTTAGTCCAATCCCTTCAAAAATATTAGTACGTACGCTGTTAATTAGTTTATCCAAAATTTCCGTATAAAAGCATGAGCCAGAGTTGGGACGGATCACATATCCATGGAGCCAGTGAATATTAAGTGAAATTCAGAGTTTTGTTAGAAATAAAACATTATATAAAACACTAGAAGTCAAATAATACACGAGGATTGGTACTCATTGAACGATTGTAGAATTTTGTCATCGCCATCTGATCTCAAACTTGACGATCTTAACTCATATTTTTAAACGTGTTCTCCACATACATAATATCGGCTATATTTGATTAAAGTCTCACTTACGCAGCTCTTAAGGTACAGTATTGGAGTTTTCTTTGAGGGTTATTCGAAAATATTCGATTTGTAAAATGTATTTAAATACGCGTGTATACTAGTAAAGAATACTCTATTTGGTCAGATATTCATGTATGGGTTATCTCCAAAACCACCCGTTATTACTTGACATGCTCACTGCAGTATCAATGGAACTAACAAAGAATTAGGTGGAAGTAATAATTTATAAATTTTAAGACATTGGTGAACTAAAGTTTTCTGTAGGGAATATTAGAGGAAAATTAGCACTAGTTTTTCGTCCCAGAGAAACTGTATGTCGTACAGTTTTTTCATTTTCATTCTATTTTCCGTCCAGTACCTTAGCGGTCAAGGTCAGGATAAGAGTGCATTAAGAGATTTAGCTGTTGGTAGTGAATGTGTGGAAGTCGAACAGTCGCTTTCGATTATTTAATGGTGTGGTTACAGAGCGAGCTTTAGGCTTTCTTCTTACCAAGTTGAGCAAAGGATGCCGGGAAAAAGATAATGAACACAGCGTGGCTCAGTGGGTAGATCACTGATTTGCTGGCTGGTTGACCGAGATTCGATTCCCGGTGATTTTTCATTACAACACAATATCCACACCGACTCCCAGGCTTACTCAGTCTGCTGTAAAAGAGTACCAGGGTCTATCCTAGGGCCGGTCGGAGCGAGGTACTGGCCACATCTCCTCCTCCTAGTGCCGAGGCCAAGAAATTGCGGAGCTCTACCCTCCGCGAACCCCTTGGCATCTTCGGGGCCTGTCGTGGGATAGTTTTTCTTCGACTTTTGAAGTTATCAAGAAACAAACGTTGCCAAACCAACACAGTAGATGTGGGAAATTTCGCGCAAGGGTTTGAAATTGTACTTTTCCATCCAGCTGTGCGTCGAAGGGTTCCATAATTTATTTATTGTCTGTTTGACGAGGTTCGGGTCAGGAGGCCTGCCGTGACATGGATAACGGAATCTGGGAAGGAGAGATGTTGGATCGCCAGGGAACTTATGATACCGAACCGACACTTGTCTGGAGTGGGTGAGGGAAAGCCCAGCTGAGAACCTCACCTGCCACTCAACCGAGCAGCTACATCGTGAAAGCGAAGACACTAACCACTAGACCACCGCCGCGCCGTCGGTAAATCGTATAATCGAAAAATGAGCCGATACAATCAGAGTTTTATAATATCTCCCTTCCATGTCAGTATTAGTTGTTATATTAATTATGAGCTCTCTGATTTACAAGGACGGCGACCCTTTCTCATAGCAGAGTGAAATCGGTCGCTCCGAGGGATACGCCAGGTGGGTCTCCTGAGCAACCGGAAGGTTTCTTTGCCGCCGCAACTCCTTCCGGCGCCTTTGGGAGCGTGGGGAACTCCCGAGAAATGCTTCGATACCCCCCTTCCCACACCAACGCACTCGCACACCTCCACATCTGAACCTCTACTCTTAGATGATTTGCCTCCGGCTGCAGGGGTGCACAAGAATCGAGTACACGATGCATTGTCCTTTGGTTAAGGTTGTGAGATTAATTTTTGATGTTTCTTTTCTGTTCTCTGATATAAGGAATGTGGGGTATGCTGGTAATGGCTGAAGATTGAGCTATCAAGAATCTAGGAACGATTAAAAAACAGTACTGATAAACAATGTTTTTCGAAAGCATTACCCCTAAGAACGAGTAATGTTGATATATCCATAGAGGTAAGTTGGCAGAGTGTGATTGAGGAAGGAGAAAATTCTTTTACGATTAGCGTCAATTATATAATAAAATTAAGTATATAGTTAAAACATACTACCTTTAACGGACAAAAACTAAGACTATAAAATATAGTTAACATGTATAGACTAAATATATAGTTTTCGTCCGTTAAAGGTCGTACGTCTTCGATTATTTTTTTAATTAGAGAAAGAAGTAAGTTCGCCGAACACAATGTTTCATGAAAAATGTACGTTATCCAAAACATCGCGAAAGTGGTAAAACACTAAATGTACACGAAAAAAAGTAATGAAAAATTGTACCCCAAATATATATGTTATACACAACATTAAAAAAAGGAAAGTTGAAGATACTATTTGGAATCAATAATACTTATTAACCAATTGCTAAATTGAATGGATGTGACTTATGTTTTCATAAAATTGTCCGGCCATGTACAAAATTTCTGATCTCTTGCCTTGTTGTAACGGAAAATTAATTGCAGTCGCCAAATTCTTCAATATCATCCGCTTTCTGATTTTTGCAACTGTGTCGGTCCTAATATCCTTAAATTTATATCAACTTAAATTTCATTCGTCAGTGAGGGAAATTTATCAGCATGGTTCTGTAATGTTACTGGGGTTTACTTATCTCTCTTTATATATACTAATTTAATAATAGAGGTGACCAAAAGAAACCTTAACTGATATATACTAACGTTATAATTGCCTTGCTTCTGAAGTTGCTCTTAGTGTAGTTTTTCCTCTTGCCTTATTTTGTATTAGTGCGCACATCATCATGAGTCAACATCCAGTTCCCAGTGTTCTTCTTTATAAATGAGGTCTTTATAAATGAGCTGGGTGTAATTTATGCATATCGCAAAAGATGATATTTGGTACATTTTACATTTTTTGCATTTATCAATATTTTCATAATATAAAATGTATCTTTCAATGCAAACAGAATTTTATATAAAAGGCTCATAGTATTGTAATGATATATTCAAATTTTCTTTTGAAAACACAATCAGGAAGTAGTTTTTGTTAGGTTCAGCTTTGCTGCTCAACAAAGCAGCGAAGTTGAATATCATATTTATTTATCGTATTTCGTACAAAACGTTCTTTATAATATCTCTCTTTTTGTTAGGTTCTAGTTTCAGCATTGAGAGGAAAACACAAGCCTGGAATTAAACCAAAAATAAGGCTATATCTGCATTTGCTTTGCAACAGAAGTCTGACAGGTGGTCTCTTTGATGTTGGATGACATGTTTTCAACTCTTTGCTTGCTGTAGCCGTTTTCCCTGTTCCGCCAGATCTGTGTTAGAATGTCTATTATTGAATTACCTTTTCATTTCCCTATTACTACGATAATGAGCTCAGAAAACACGGTGATCGAACCTGTGACTTTCCCGCGGATACGATAATTCACCGTATAGCCAATTCAAAAAACTTATGACAAGCAGAATTTTATTGCTTTTTATTTTACATGGTTAGTTATTCCTCGAGTACTCCAGATGAGAACTTTTCCTGACATCCTTTTTCTTGCCTTCAATATAACATGTTCATGACATGTTATGTGTTTAACAATGAGGAATAAATGTCGTTAGATTAACTTAACGTATATGTCACAAGACGTTACTCTTAATCCCTCATATTTATCATCCTTTAATGGTAGGCTGGACTCCGCTCCAGCACAATCAATTGTTCCATCTAGTTGCCTACACAGAGCATTGTGTTGTGTTCTTTTGTTTTTTGTCTCTTGTGAGGATGACTCGATAGATCTGTCTGCCAGGATCCCGTCCTCCCTGCTACGGACTTGGCCACGCGAGTTCATTTTCCTGTGAGATGCTCTCACGAGATAAGTTGAAGGTTAGGTGACATGTCACTAGGAATTCCTAGATTGGATGATTATGGTCGATGAAACATTCTTGGTGGCTAAGAAACGAATCCGAAATTTATGTGATTGAAAACCTTTCAGAAAATTATCAAAATTTCATTTTCAGTGGTAACAAACAAGTCTTTTTTGAGATATGCTCATCAAGATTGACTTGAAGTGTCGGTGAAGAGGTGAAATTTTGCTCTTTTTTCAATTATAATGGATATAAAATGATTCTTTTATTACTATGGTATATGGTGATTCATGATAATTAATCAAAATAATTAGATTTTGGGAAGCTGTTAATCAATTGTTTCCAATTATTTTTTAGTTCTCAAAAAGAAGGTTTTATACAAGTCGTACGATAAACGATATTTGTTTTACAAGAGAAATTTAGACAAAAAAATTGCGCGCACACTAATGCGCTTCAAGTGTCCATACTTACAATTATCTGTCTCGCACCTCTGAAAATAATTCCAAATTTCGATGAGGTAACATATCATAAGAATTTTGATATATATCACCCTTTGCAATATTTCGTGAAAATTGTTTATATTGTTTTTAATCATGATTAATGTTTGTTATTAGTTTACTTAAACAATTTGTTAACGCTCTTTTAAATTGTTACCAGTTACGTCACAAACCAATATCCTGTTGTTGATGAACTGTTTGTTCTAGAAGATAACTAAAAAACGACATTTTTGTCTCCGGACAAACTACTTGTTCTGGGTATCAAAAAATCTCCGTGTATGAAAGCAGTTCACCTCATTAATACTTCTTAAGAGCACAATAAAACTTATTAATGTACGTTCGTATGACCGACTAGGAAAAATTATTTCTTGTCAAAACTCTGTTGCCCCTGTATTTTGTTCTTAAGATCATGATAATGTTAGTGACCCCCGTGAATTAAGTATATCATTGTTATTTCGTTGTTTTGTTCACGCTTTTCTTTTGTCTGCGTAGTCGCATTATCTCGGCCATTGTATATGACGTATCCATTCTTTCCTATTACTTTTATGCTATCTATGCCTTGTCCATTTCCACTTTATCAATAGTACTACAATTTCATATTCTTGAATGTTTTACTGCTCAATTCTAATACGCGAAATGTATTATAAGTATCCTGTGGTATAAACTAAGTTGTCTTGAAATATCATCTTACAAAGTAGTTAACAATGAAAATCGTTTCGAATATCGCGGGAAGTAACACGTATTGAACATCCGTCTCATGAACACGTTAAGATGGATGGTAGTTTCTGTCACCGTCTTTCACGGCTATTTGATCGTCGCACTGTCTTACGTACTTGGTGTCGGGAATACACAGAAGAAACTTCTGTTATTCTCTGAAACAAATTAAGTTACGGAACGAAATATAACGGACGAAAACGTGAAATACAAAACGATACGAGAATTGCGGTCTGTCTGGATAAGGTCAAAGGAGGAGTTACTACCACAGAAAAAGTAGAAAATGACAAACTACAATAGAAAAATTAGTAAATGACAAATTAGTAGAAAAAGTAGCAGTTAATTGATCAATATATTTAAACTAATTTTTATAATTTTCCTTAAAATTATGTAACAAAATATTACACGTTGAGTTAAAAAGGAAAAAAAAAATATTGAAAAAGTTTGAAACCAGATTACATTTACCATAATTCATATGAAATAAGGCGGTAAAATTAAAGGAATTTGAAAATTTTCTCCAAGGTAATTATATTTTTTAATGAACTGTATTAATATAAACTAAAAAATGTTCTGTATATAGCAAACATGCGTATGCTAAATTAAGCGAGGGTTGTTGGTTCTTTGAAATTTATATCATACACGTGACTTCTGAAATTAATTATTGATTCACCAGATATAACATTCTATTACGTTTTTTAATATTTTCTCAGTTCGAAATGTGTGATTAAGTTTTCGCAATCTCAGTAGAGATATCGAGCTCTAAATCTAATGAAGGCCACGAAAGATGGCCGAAACGTACGTTGTAGTTTTGCCCGAAAGTATGTCTCACTTAACTTTCATTTTGTTTGTTTTGAAGAAAAGTTAGTCATTTTTTGAGTTAGTTATGAATACTCTTGATTTATATAAAAGTGGTATAAAATCCCTAGAAGTTGTGTAAACTAAACGAAGGAAGTCAAAAATCTCATTTCATAAAATTATTTTATTTAGAATTTGATACGTTCTGTGAATAATACGCACCTTCATTATCTTTATTCTGTGGATTGGGTAGTATCTTGTGTGGACACTGTCTCCCATTGTCAGACGTCCCTCGTCTCTTTCTGCTTTACTGTAAACAGAGGTGCATATGTCATAAAACTGTTGGCATTCATCGTACGCCCTCGTTTCGAAAAGGCTTCCCTCATCGTCTCCCGGAAATCTCAACACATGAGACAACTCGTGTTACCAACCTAATAACTTATTGTAGTAATTACATTTTTATTTTTAGTTCCTCGTCATATATATTCTACGCAAAGTCGTTCGTGGTCAGATTAAAACTGGAATACAATTTTTCGTTTTGGCCGTGGTGTGGGGTCAGAGCTACTTGTCACCTACTTGACGAATGGCGGGCGATTCGGGTCTTTCTCAGGGTCGAAATAGTGGAAGCCATTGTGACGTCATAGAGATGAGGTTCGAAAGATAAAAAAGGAGAGATACGGATGAATGACAACATCAGAAACTCATCGTATATAGAAGAGTATGATTTAATATATTTGGTCTTGAAAACTAAAAGAGTTATAAACTTCGGGCTCTTTTAGTATGAAGCGAAAACATTCAACTTCAAATATTGATTATGTTTAAATCTGATAAATTATTCCAACAATAAAGAACACATGTAATCTTCAGCCCCTTCGCCTTTTTAATCAAAGCAATAATGGATTATCTATTATGATAGTGCTAGAAGCATACTTTTTAATATCGGTGAGAAATTCCTTTTTTCTCAAAAATTTCTTCATGTTCATTTCAATATCTTATTTCTAAGAGGTAACTGTTTGTAACATCTTTTTTTCTCCCGTCGCACGCAACCAATTGCCAAAAATGAGGTATCATTTCAAAGGGTGGACTTGATAAGAAACCTCATCTTAAATTATTTACTACATACTATTTCTGTTATAAACAGTTTGAAATACAAATTGAATTTGATCTGACGTATATTTCGTCTCAGGTGACACTACTGTCCGCTCGGAAGTATGTGGTAAGTTCATACCCCTAGTACGTGCCTACTCGGATCAATAACTTCGATGAACTTCCAAGTCCACGTTTATTATGAATTTAATACGCTCATTTACCTTGAAAACGAAAAACTAGATTACAGATGATAATAATAAATTAACTGCGTATGGCCACGTGGAGGACAATGAACCAATTTACTCTCCGGAAGCAAGCAAGGGACTATCCCATCAATTCCCATTAAGATTCTAAGGCAGAACTGGATTTAACATTGCAGCACACTCATAAAATAAGAATAAAAGTAGGTCGTTACGTGTTAACAGAATTACAACAAATTTGTATTTAATTAAAGACAAAAAGTTATTTTACAACTACGAATTATTAAAAACTATAGATTATTCCGAAAATGTTGTTTATTAATCGTAACTATTAAAATAACTCAAATTCGAGGTTTATTATTTTAATAGGCTAGAGCAAGAACATAGAGAACCTGTATAAAAATACGCCAGAAAAGAAGAAAAAGAACGGATTTATATGCCATTTTCTAATTTTACAATATAGAGTACCTACTTATGTTTAAATAACTGCGAGATCTTTTCATTATCCTACAAACAGTGTAATTCCTGTTTCTGTCTTTGTACGTGTATATGTGAAAGTCCGTACAATGTAACGTGGAGTCATCTTCACTTCCAGGATTGAAGACATGTAAATGCGAGTCAAAGGAGATAGCAGATATCCCAGACTCACTCGACAGCCTACGTGGAGCGGGGGCGAGGCCACTATTTTACGGATTTCTGTCTCCTAACAACCCTCTGTTTGCATGTCGGCCGTCGTTTTTTTCTTCTGCTCGCCCGTGGCTGGGATACCTCCCGGCTGGAAACATGAAAACACCCTCCATATGTTGACCCCTCAAGGACGCACTAGGAGGCAGCCGGTTGGGCAGGGACCGTCGACTGAGGGATGGATCTGCAGTCAGAAGGGAGGTGATCTGTGAGTGGGGTAACTGACGGACCTGGGGAGGATTTTTTCCTGATATTTTTGTCAACGTCCGTTTTTATGGCTTCTGCTTCCTTACGCTACGTATCATACGGTATGCACCAGTACGGTAATAATGAAGACATCGCCTGATCAATATAGCGTGATTATAATAATGTTGAAAACGACCGAGTATTGTGAGATACCTTTGCCCTGAAAATTAACTAGATTTTTTTAACTTTCTATATCACGCATCCCTCGATTTTTATATTGTTTTATAATTTGTGCTTTTGTGCGTAAATCTCTTGTAAGCACAGAGAAGTAAGTTTTAATGTCTTCTTTACCCACTTTTTTCTACGGAATACGAAAATCTTATGAACTGAGCAATTTTCAAAGCATGTTGCCACAGCCCCAACCTAATTCCTATTTCTGGCTTACACATGTGAATATTCGTACAATGTAGAGTAGGAAATTGTACGTGAGATACTCGATGCTCCATTGTGTATTATCATAAAATATTCATAACTGTTCTGATGTGTACATTGTATATGTTATAAACATGAAACTTGACTAGAAATAACAGGTGGGGGGAAAGTAGTATCAAGGTAAGTAAAATAGTCTTCCTACGTTCCTATTTCCTAGTAGACAATATCGGAGTAAAGAAACTAAATGCACAAAACACAATTTAATCACAAAATTCACGCGATCACAGCCGTGAGTACCCAGCTACATCATATAATTTTCCATGTGAATAGCTTCAGCAAGCAATTGCTAAGTCCCAATTTCCGCTAGTGCTCCCCTCCTCGTCAATACGGTTAATGTGCTCGCTGCCATCGCGATGATCCCACACCGCTCCAAGTGAGATCGTTGCCTACGTCGTCCCTTACATTACTGCCCCCGTCCGTCGCCCTGCCGTTCCCGGACCGCTCTTCCCGAAATTGAGTTAGGGCGCTTGTTCGTTTGGGGCGCTAGCAATCGATTGAGAGAGAGAGAGAGGCCATGCTCAGGCCCTAGAGAGAAGCTCCCGCATCTTCACCGTATCCTTCCCTCGTAGTTCACGTGTCCTTGTTAGGAAGGTAAAAAATCTAAACTAGAGAATAAACTAGAATGCAAGTTATTGTCAACCAAAATAATATGTGTGACAACTTTCGGTCAGATGAAAATGGCGATGAGCAGGGAATCGAACCCGAGACTGCTGCATTGATCGGAGGGGTGCTAACCACTAAACTACCCGTGCGCCTCCCAGTATACCAATTCCACCCAGACTTACTATTGGATTTTTTATTATGGACCCCTCACTTGGAACTGCTGCAGATGCCACAAAAATCGTAGAAACAACTAATTAACACCATTAAATTTGCCTTGTTCTTCTACTTATACTGAAGTAAAATAAATGGGTCTAAGAATGAATAATACTGTTGTAATAACAGAAATGTTCAAAGAAACGCGAAATTTTTACGGTTTTTCCCGTAACGTCGACTTTACTATTCCCCCTTTTATAAAATAAAAAGTATCAAAAAATAATTCTTCTTCAAATTATAACTATTATGTTTGTGACAACATTTCAAAATTTCGACCTTCCACGTGCAGAATATAATGAGTTATTAAGGAATAATATCTTTTCCAAAACTGCTAAAAACGACTAGGCACATTTTTAAGAAATAAAATTTATACTGTCTCCTTCAGCAAAATGCTGTGATCACATAATCAATGAAAGTAAATGTTTAAAACGGTATGTAAGCACAAATAAGTGATAAACAGAACTATGTTTTAATTTGGCGACCAGCGGCGCTGAACCGGTCAAGTACACTCGGGTCCTGCTGTTGTTTAGCAAAGAGAGTGAAGGCAACGGAGACTTCTAGAATCATTCAGTAGAAAGGTTCCAAGTATAAGCAGCTGCAGGCAAGTCATAAAACTATCCACAACTGACGGGAAGCGAGGGGAGTGTAGAAAGAAAAAGGGATCGCATACAAAGAACCTCTTGTTATATTAACCCCTAAGGAAAGGACCCGCCACAAAATCTTATTAGCGCGTCGTCGCTGCCAAAATGAGAGTTGGTATCAAATAACTAAACTATGAAATATTGATGAAAATAATACCTACGGCACGAAGTGTTCTTTAAATCCTTCGCGTAATCGGTTTGTAATCACCCCAACTTTGGACTCCAGCTAGTGTAGCAGATGCGCCCTCCAGTCAATGTAGCAGTACCAGAGTGTACTTCTGCGCTTCAGCTCCGCTGGTCGCCAAATGAAAACATAGCTATGTAGTTTAAAGTTTATCACATATTTGTGATTACATACTGTTTTAAACGTTTGATCATGTGATCACAGCATTTTGCTGAAGGCGACAGTATAAATTTTATTCCTTAAAAATAAGCCTGTCGTTTTTAGCAATGTTTTTGGAAAAGGTAACTCATTATATTTTGCATGTGGAAGCTCGAAATTTTGAAATGTTGTCACAAACATAACAGTTAACCTTTGCTGAATAATTATTTTTGACACTCTTAGTTTATTTTATAAAAAATAGTAAAGTCGATGTATCGGGAAAAACTTAAAAAATTTCGCGTTTTTTGAACATTTCTGTTTTTAAAACAGTATTGTTCATTCTTAGAACAATTTTTTACTTGAGTATAAGCAGAAGAACAAGACAAATTTAGCGATGTTAATCAGTTTTTTCTACGAATTTTTGTGGCATATCATCGACCGGTTGTCTAGTGGCAGCGTCTTCGCTTCTATGATACCATTGAATGGTAGAATCAAATCCTGCTCGGCCGAACTTGATGAGGTTTTCAGTTGGGGTTTCCTTCATCTACTCCAAACAAATATCGGTTCGGTACCATTAATTCCCCGCCAACCCAACAACTCTTTCCCCAATTCCCTCACCCAAATCATGGTTAGGTGGAAGAGCAGGATTCATGGCCTGGACATCACCATACGACAGGAAGTAAATAAATAAATAAATATCATCATATTCATTAACCCCTGTTCCCCCTTTTTGGGTCTTCTCTGAATCCTCTGGTGATGTAGCGTGCTTTACAATAGTAACACCTTTCCAGACCATACAAATATGCCATCCTGGATCCTTCTTACATCCTGTAACTAATTAATAGCAGTTTAAATGGCGTTATTTAAGCTATTATTGAAGAATATATGGTCCAGGGTCACAAATGATCCCTTACAGGATTTACAGAACTTAATTTTTCTGAGATAGAATTTAAAATTTTAAAGTTTGATAATGCTGGTGATGGCTGTTGGAATTGGTGCGGAAAACAGTTTGTGATGGCTGGAGTGATTTTAACTTTTTTGAAAGTGATTTTGTCTGCAATGATCACATGGTTAAGAAAACAACTTGTAAGAAATTGATAAGATGATTTTCATGGAGACAGAGAGAAGCAAAAAACTAAAATAATTGTTATTTGCTGCCGTGTATTTTTAAAATATTTCAATACAATATTAAGAACAAATAGATACAAAATACTGTTTTCAATGGCAAATTATTCAATAAAAGTTGTTCACAGATGTTGGGTACATAAAAGACCACATATGGAGTAAATAAAATTTTTAAAGTAACAGGTGACGAGGGTTAATACGTCCCAGAAATTTGTTGTTCCTTTTCTGTGTAACCGGAAAGAAGAAAGCATCGATGTCCTATAGTTTGATCGTTCCGAAATAACATTTTAAAACATCAAGAAAAAAAATCGCTACTTGACTCACATATTTGAAAAGAATGTTACTTTATTGGGGTCCTAGCAATTGACAGTTCTGATACGTCTGATCATGGTAGAATCACAACATTCGTCGGGAGTCGTACTTGAGTTATGCTAAATTTGAAACGGGGAGAAACTTATTAATCATGTTACGTCGAATGAAAATGGGAGATGGGACCGGGATTCGAACCCGGGACCTTGATCTCTACGCGCACATGCGCCTACCAACTGCGCCATCCCGTTCACCTCTCGGGTCCGTCTACCATCCTCATTCAACTTGTGAAACCCAAAGACCTCTGAGGTGGTCTCGTAGAGACTAGATTCCTCATCTGAGGCGACTCCCTTAGGAAGTACTTGATTTGGGTATTATTTTCCATTTCTGGTTCACAAACATTGAAATCTCTTAGACGGGCCCGAGAGGCGAACGGGATGGCGCAGTTGGTAGGCGTATGAGCGCGTAGAGCTCAAGGTCCCAGGTTCGAATCCCGGTCCCGTCTCCCATTTTCATTCGACGTAACATGATTAATCTGTTACCTGGCGGTGAGGTTCACCGCAATCTAAGAGATTTCAATGGGGAGAAACTTGTCTGTAACTGGCAAATGGGGAAAGTAGTGTCTGCGTATTATTCTAGTAAATAAAATAGTCTTGTTAAATAAAAGTAAACGTTCATATTATCGTACAAAATATAAGTATTATTTAATTGCACGGATTTAGCTTGAATAAATAACAGTGGAACATTCATAACATGTATATCAGAAGCACGAATTTCTCCATATCACGCATTTCTTCCTTTTAACCATAATTCTCTCGAAGCACTCAATGTTACAAGTACCTCTGTAAAAGGACGTTTTGAGTCCAGAAATCTTCATTTTTTATATAATGTAAAAAAACACCTAATCTTAAGATTAATCAATATTTTTACTTTAACTAAAATTACTACGTATTTTATAAGTCCGGACTTTCCCAGCGGTCCATCCTAGCATATAAAATGTTTCGTCCACATCGTTGTTGTGGCTATACAGCACTGCACTTTGCTTTTATACTGATTACATTTGTCACACAAGCTCAAAAGGTTTAGTCCTTTTGAGCCGTCGCACTAAGTCTAGATTGTCTAACAGTTGTAGCACTTCGATGTTAGTATGTTTATGGAGTCTCTCCTCGTGCTTCTTGGCAACTTCCTTAACTTCTTCCTTCACTGTTCTCACCTGGAAATCCCTATGAAGATCAGCATTCCGAATGTACCAAGGAGCATTGACAATGTTCATCAGCACTCGGTTCTGGAACACTTGGATGCTTTTAACGATGCATTCTTTGGTACAGCCCCACAACTGAAGGTCGTAAGTCCAGACTGGTTTCAGAACTTGCAATACCAGTACCTTATTTCTTATAGACAAATGAGAGTTCCTCTCCACCAGTTAGTACATACTTATATTTTTGTTTTAGTTCTTTTTTTTTTTTTTTTTTTTTTTTCAACAAAA
>NNCF01126926.1:0-14471 GCA_002313205.1 Laupala kohalensis
GAATAGAAGAAAACAAATACAGAGTGAGCAAACCGACCAAATGACATACCTGAGTATTGAGGAAATTTTTTTGGCAAGTGCGCAGAGGGCGCCGCACGAAGGTCCTTACATAGTAACCGAAAGAGTGTTGGAGAGGTGGTGGTGGAAAGGGGGTTGTCGGGGTTTTCCAGGAACTGGCGGCAGAAGACGGAGAGAATTTCTCAGGGTTTGAACTGTTTGGAGTAGGGTGCAGTGCTCTGGAGAGTTGGGGGTGAGAAGGAAGGAATTTGAAGCAAGAGGGGAATGAAGTTCAGGGATTTGTTTCTTTAATAGGGGGATGTTTTTTAGGACACTACGAATATGTAAAATTTCAAATTTGATCCGTGGCCAAAGTCTATTTTCTGCTTCTAATATATGAAGATTCTTCTCAATATCGAAAGTGTGTTTCTTTTCTTTAGGTGGTTGGCGAAGTGAGAGACTAGTGTTCTTTTTCCATGCATGTATGTGTTCTTGTGCTCCTTGTTTGAACGTTCTTCCAGACTGCCTCACGTACACGGAGGGACAATCACTGCAGGAGAGGGCATACACACCACTTCGGAGGATGGGGGATCCTTAATATATGATAGGGTTGAGTTGAGTGTTTGTGGAGAGAAGAAAGTAGTGTGAATGTTGAAATGTTTTAATGAATTCGCGATTTTAAGTGAGAGAGGGCCTATTAAAGGGATTGCATATCTGATTCGAATATCAACTTTATCATCCTTTGATAATGTTGCTAATGCACCACAATTACCAAGTAAAGCAATAGCAGTTAAGATTGTACATATTATGGGTGGGCAAGATGAATGAAGACTCGAAGAAAAACTGAAAGAGAACTGGAAAAAGACACTCACAGTTACATGAAGCATGTGAAAGTGGAAAAGAAATCGAATTGTATGAACCGAATTTCAACGTCGGAAACTTATCAAGATCCCATGGTTCATACAGAAGTAAAATCTGTGAAATAAACCTCAGAAAGCAAACGGGTTAATATAATAAAAATGTTTGTTCTCTGAGAAAACTACTAATGTTGGATAAATAATTACGATTCTCTCCTTCCGTAGAACCACCAGACTTCCCTTCTGGTGATATGAGAGCATGAAGCAAAAGATACAATAAAATGAGACTCGGCAAAAGTTTGAATTTGTGCAGAAAGCATAAGATGAAGACAGTGGGGAACCTGAGCCACTGACCATGAACGTAACGAGGGATGGAATTCAATGACCAACTGAATAGGGTTATAGCAAATGTAAGGTCATTGCTATCAAAGATGGAGAAATTACAAGGTTTTGTGACCAATACGATGATGAAACAGAGGCAGGGTTAATACGGAAGAGGAATGAGGAGGCGATAGTATAGTGTATTGTATTTAAGACCTAGTTCACATGGCTGATTATTACAGTGGGAACCACAAATTGCATGATTGTCGTGCCATCAAAGCAGTGCACCCGAAGTCCATAGATAAAATAAGTGAACCCTGGATTGACTTTATTGAAGGCTGGGTAGTCACAAAGGATGGCATATTTTTTTAAATGAGAAAGTCTGATTCACGTGGCCGTACGATGCGTGAATGAATTTTACTCCCTGCGCCACAGATGCAACCACAGATATCTTCGGAAGCGTTGCGTTATAGTAGACTAGCTTGCGGCTTATCGTCACCATTGTCTCCTACGATAGTACGCCATGTCAACCCTCCTTATAATCAACTATCGCGACACATTTTGTTTAGTCCGTAAAAAAAGAAGCTGTCCACCTACATATATCGATAACAAATGTATAACAATTGAAACGATCACGATGGATCTCAAGGGGTCAGAGTTACGATTAAAATGGAAATTGAGGGCAAGCCTTCTACGATGCACTCATGTCGAGTTAACACGCTTGAAGCATCAAATGGGGAAACGTACGATTTGAAATGTGCGAACAAAAGAAAGGAATCAGATTTGAGAGAAATTTATCAATATATCAATACAGAGTGATCCCGAAATCACGGTGCAAACTTTAAGGGTTGGTACAGGACACCAAAACAATCATTTTTTGTATAGGAATGTATGGGCGCAAATGACACGGTGAGACGCAATCACAAGAAATAAATGAAAGGAAAGACAAAGTGTTTATTGACAGCTTCGTTGACAAGTGCAATGTTTACAATAACAGTTCAAAATTGCGTCCACCAACAGTAATACATGCTTGACAGCGTCCGTGGAACGACTGGCGTACACATTCAAAGATGCCAGGTATTTCACTCACACGTACAGCTGCTACGGATATTCGAGCAACGAGATTCTCATCTGAGTCAAGTGGAGTCGCATAAACAAGACCCCGCGCCGCGTCACTTGCGCTCATGCATTCCTGTACAATAAAGGATTGTTACAGCGTCCTGTTCACCCTTCAAATTTGTACCATGAATTCCGTAGAAACATTTTTAAACGCTTGATGGAGGAAGCGAATACGGAGAAGCAGCTCGAATGAGTAGGAGATAATACGAAGAAAACTACATGGTAATTTCCATACTACTTGTCAGAGAATACTAAAAGGTCTGGTGCGAAATACATTTTAGAAACGGTGACAAAACGTCTAGTTTATAATACAATAAAACACTAGATGCGACAGCATGAAATGAAGAATCACTAAAAAAATCTTTGCTATACATTTCTACTTAAGACACGGAGAATTCTGGAAAGGAAGATTGCCTAATATGAAGAAAATGAAGCGGCCATCTCAGAGGAAGTTGTTTCAAACGGGAACGAAAAAAACATTGAAGAGGGTTTGTTACATGAGTCACAAATAAGATCAGATAAGGGTAGCGTCTTTGCATAAGGAACAGAATCATGAAACAGGTTAACCGATGAGAAATAAAATGGTTTGAACTGGTATACTAGATTAATAACTCCTATACAGTCGTGGTGCATTTAGCAAACATTTACGGAAAAACAAAATCATAGAAGTACGAGAAATTAAAAAAAAATTAAGGCTTAATTTATTATTTGAATAGGTTTCACTTGTAACGACGTGAGTACTTTCAAAGACGGAGGGATTTTCCTTAAGCAATTAATAGACCTTCAGCTGATAGGAAAAGTGTACAAAGGTTTTTGAGGGTAATGTCAAATTTTCTTCAATTAAATCACATCTTTTTACACAGCCAACGTTTCGACAAATTTACTGTCTTCCTCAGGGTTGGCACTTCAATACTCAATTTAACATCTTCAACACAGAATACTCTTCACCGCTCCATACATTTCCTCATGTCTTTTTCTTTTACTACCATAAACAGTTCAAGCACGTTTTCCCCATTCCAACATTCGGGAATTTCCAACATCATGTGTGTTTCTTTACATACAGTATTCAACGGTGAAAAAAGTATAATGATGCTATACAATGCATATGCTGATTAATACCAGGCCAAAATTAAAGAGTACCAACGGAGCAACACCTGGAAAATCGAATTTTGTTTTGTAGGTAAACTGCGCTTGTGTGAATGATAGTATAACGTATCCCAAGCGTACGAAATAATAGTAGTTGAAAGAAATCCAACCGAGAACCATCGGTACATGCAAAGGGCAAATTGACCCTAATTGACCTAATTAATTTGTAAAACTGTGTAGTATCTTTCGAAATTGTGAAGTCTTGAGCACAGAATAAACAAAAGTTGAAGGGCAGGGGGGTTCTTTTTCACTCATAATAGAGTAAAATTTTTGACGTTTCTTAAATGTTAGTATAACCTTTAAAAACTATCTCAAAATAACATTCATATTATAAAATGTTGATATATAAAGAGACATGCGGGTAAAGCGGAACCAAACCATATAAAATTGTTGAAAAGTTGTTTAAATTTAGGGTCATTTTTAACGATATTATAACGCATGACGTTCTGGTTATCATATATGACACGATTTTTCAAACGGCTAACGAATCGGAGGAGGAAACACAAACATCGTATTAAACGTTTGGGAAAATTTGATATAACTCTAAGATGATGGTATAAAGTATGTTATGTGTTATGTGTGTACTATTATCTATCTTCTCTCTCTCTCTCACACACACTCATATATATATATATATATATATATATATATATATATATATATATATATATATNACAGCCTACAAACTTGAAATTTGGCTGGCAGATTCCTTTTAGGGAGTAGACATCCGCTAAGAAAGGATTTTCCAAAAAATTTTCCCTAAGGGGGTGAAATAGGGGTGGAATATTTTATGTGTCCCACCATAACTAGAGTGTCTTGAGCAATTGTAACTAAACTTGATTCACAGATGTCTGACTATATTACAACAATCATTATGGGGATAAGACTTCTCTTGCACCCCTAGGGAGGGGGTGAGAAAGGGATGACATGTAAAATTAGTGGAAAATTCTGATATTAGATTCGAAACCATAGGTTTCGGTGGCGTTGGGATGGATAAGGACGTCCCAGCTGCTTTCTAAGTTAACAATCAGTCCACATTGCAGATAATATACCCCTAGCAACCCTAAGGTAGGGGTGGGAATGAAGGGTAGGTAAGCATAATAAAAAACGACCGATATTGGTGTTGAATAAATCAATTTTGGGTCCAATGAAGAGAAGAGTGAATGCCGAAATCAACTCTCGTAAGGAATAAACACCCTTTGTATTGCGGTGGAAATGAGTGAAATGTAACAATAATATTAGTGTTGAAATCGCAGGTTTCGGGGCTGCTGAAATTAGTAGAGACGAAGTTCTCGAAGACGTCAAAGTCCACAATCAGCCCGTATAAACTCCAGCACCCGTAGGGAAGGGGATACCATTACAAAAATATCGAACACGACATACCAGTGACAAGTCCATAATTTTCGGCGTCACTGAGTTAATAGTGAGATCCCGATACCGTGTAAGCCTGGACTCAGCCCTCATGAATGAAACATACCCCATGGGTGGGCGGGAGGAAATGGGTTTATGGATAAATATAATTGATAACTAATATTGAAATATATTAAAAAATGCATCGGATACATAGGTTTAGGATTGACGAGATGTTTCAACTACCAATGCCGTTATGTTCAAGATGGGTTCCCATAGGAGTACGGGATTCTTGGGGGCGGAAAGGGAGAGACGTAAAAATAACGTAAAAAAACCGATATTAGTGTCGATTCCATGGTTGTTGCGTATTCTGAGACGAATAATCGTATTTCCAACGACATAATGTACCCTTCAGACCACATGAGGTGCACGACGCTCCTGGAGGTCAATCTTGGGAAGAGCGTGACACACAAAATTATCAAAAATGTCCAACAAAGGTGTGAAAATGGAAATTGGTGTTCTCTAAAATCTTTTTTTTTAAATCAAACCAGTGAAAATAAAGAGTGTACACACCAAAACTAATATTATGTTCCCTTAAACATTAATGGATAACATTCTCAGTTGATACCAATGAGGATATGAGAAAAAATAAAATTTGTGAAACCACGCGAGCAAAGCTGCGGGTATTAATCTACATTGACAGACGCAACTACGTTTTCCGCAACGACTTAGGGAATTTTATATCCTTAGGAGAGATCTCCTTAGCGTAGGTTCCATAGCGTGGTTCTTATATAGCAGAGAACTATATTGAGGCTCTCTTTTTTACGAAGATAATTTAGAGAGTCAAAACTATTCTCTTTTAAGCGCAGAATTCTTCAGAGTCGATCATGCTGAATTTCTAATTAAAAAAATAATTAAAGAATGCTGAAGATCTATTTAAACATACTCTGTCGGGACTCATCAATTAAGATGCATTTTTATTTTGCATACTTTGGTAAACGAACTTTTTAAATTGCATCAATGCAATAACATATAGAATTGATATAAAATCACGTACGAGCGATGAAGAAATATCGAAGTTTCCACAGAAAATACGTTAGTTCTCTTTGACTGACGGACTCGTGGACAACGAAGAATAAATTTTTTGTTCCAGACAATATCAACATTTTCAAGAATATCGTAAAAGTGTTATGTAAATTGAATTTCGTTTTAGACAGAAATTGATGTATTTTCGTATCTGCAGTGCGTTTGTTGTCCTCCTATGCATTTTATCATTATCGTATCATTCATTTCAGTTTACGAAAAGTGTATTCTATGTCTGCTTGATTCATTTACACTGCTAAATATTATTCAAGCTGCTTGGAACAGTAAACTAATGTGTAAGTGTAGCAGACAAAAAAGTATTTTACTGCGTCTATGCCAAACTTTCATGCGAAATACCGCTAATGTGGATGTAATGTTTACTAATTGTACTTTACTTACAGACAATTTAAGCGAAATCGTTGGAGTCGTTTCTGAGAAACATTCAAAAGAGTACTTTGACCTTCATATGGAGTATCCTTTGTTTTATAGTAAAAAGATGTAGCACATGCATCGACAACAAGTAAAATCTATCGTAAATACGAAATATGAATTAAATTGGTCCATCCGTTTACTCAGAATCGCTGCGCACAGACGGACGGACATTATGCCAAAAACCACTTTTTCTGAATCAGGGATCGCCAAAATGGATATTTCCGTCGAAATCTCGCTTTCGAAATTTTTCACGATTACAAAACTTTCTATATAACTACGTATATGAGGAAGTAAAAAATACTTGGAATTCCCTGATCGGTATGCCTTTCGCTTTTTGTTTGTTCTGCTAAAGATCAACAAGACCGTAGATAACGACGAAACGATTTATTTGTACAATACTGGGAGAAGATGTAAATTCCTTCCATACAATGAGAAATTGCGGATGCAGCATAATGAAGGGAGATTGATGCGAAAAGACGAGTTGAGCTGGCGAGGACGTCAACTCTATGAAAAAAGGGAAAGAGCACACAACGTTACTGTCTTAGGAGTGTACTGTTAATCATCATTACGAAATAACTCAAGAACACGCATTTTCAATCATTGGAGAGGAAGGATTCTATGTACAGGTGAGACATCATCGGAGAAATGAGATATCCACAACATGATACAACTTCTGCCGCATTTTAATCAATATTCTTATTCGTGTTCCTATGCAGCTCCGTCATGGAGCGACATCCGGTTCGTGAAGTAGGAACAAAACTAAAATTTCACAAATTTTAGAAAATGAGAACAATCATCAAAATGGAGAGAGAATGAAGGCGAGAACGCCGGACTTGAAGACGATAAGTTCTTGCATAAAGAGTTGACGTGAACCGGAGAGCAACTTTGAACTGAAGCAGCCTTTAGTCTCCAGTAAAATAGATGGTTGCCAAAATAGTAGTCATTATCGCGCTTCATAACTTGTTTTCAATTTATTTCGTCAGGATTATTTGATGAAAGCATCATTTATAAAATTTTCCAACCTCTCCATTCCTTTCTGGAATGATTCCAAAAGTCCAAAGTACAAAAATTTCCCATAATGAAAGGTTCACTTAATTTTTAAATCTACGTTATACAAAGAATTTATGGGGCCTTGTCTGCACAGTTTAGGTAAGTATGAGAGTCATAGAAACCAGGATAGGAAAACAAAGCGAAGAAATACGGATTGAATAATAATAATAAATGAAACGTGGTCCAAAACTGGCCGAAATCGACACAAGAAGAAGGAGAATAAATGATGAAATGAAATTTAAAATACAAAACACGCGAGAAGATGGGGAAGTAGGAAACAGTGGAAAGAAGGTGTTGAGACATCCCGAACTGCTGCGGAACATTGAAGTGGGCTCTAATGGAGAACCCTCGATAAGACGCACGTAAGTACAACAGCTGAGAGAGAGCGGCGAATAGCGAATTTATTAATAGAACAGCATTACACTGGGATGTGGGCGGACGCGCAGGGGAGCACGCACGGGGACTGAATTCATCCGGTCCACGGCGTCGCGCGGGGACGCATCGATACTCGGGAATCGTTCATCGGGTGTCGGACAAATGAGTTTCGGAGACAAGAATTGCTTCCGAGTCCGCGCAGCTTCCCCCTCGGCGTCTCAGGCAGAGGTTCGAGACGGCAGCGGGATCGTGACTCCAGGAGCACAGCATCCGGGCCAGTGTTGCTGGGCAAAGGTATGTGCACTGCGTTGCATGCAAGCGCAAGGCGAGAGATGCAAAAAGAGAAGAAAACTCTCTTTCCACACTTAGAAATATGACCATGCAATACTGGCCTATGTCATATGTCTGTTATCAAAGATATATGATCGAAGATATGACATAGGTTCTCTCAACGAGAACGTATTTCATAGGTATATGATCATGGCTGAACTTTTATCAAAGATTGTGCACAACACGGACATATGTTTCATCGAAGTTCTTTCATAATAGAGATCTGACATAGAAATATGACCGCGTAATACCGGCCTTAGCCAAAGATAATATAATTGTTTGTAACGTTGCAGAGGATCAGGCAGGGGTATAGCCATTTTTGGGGTTGGGGGAGGGGGCAAGGTCTTGAGCTTTCGCTAAACGATTTTCCTTAAAGAAAAGGGTATTAAATTTCACGTTTCTTGCAAAGAATAAGTTGTTTAAAATTTCAAAAATTGTTCCATTATCAGATACATTTAAAAAATACAGAAAAAACTGATTTTTTTTCACTCTAATGTAGTTATTATGTTGATCTCTCATAAAGTAGAAAAAAATCATCTCATCTCTGCAATAAGTGTGTTCAAACGTGACACAAGCCTCTATCAAAGGTTCTAGAGCTCGTTAAGTTCGCCAGATATTTGTCAACAAGCGTGTACTGCAGATGGTAATTTGACAAAACGCTGAAGTGGGGATGATATCGTCTGACATACTTTATTTTCAATAAGATGTTTCTAATTAATGAAATTTTTATTAGATTCGCGAGTGAATTTATTGACCAGATGTGTGATTTGCACCAGACAAATTTTAATGGCATACATTTTTCTCTTTTGATTTTTGTTTCTGATAATTCAGGTGGGGGGAGCGAAGTGCCCCCACCCCCCACTGCTTGGTAAAGATCTTACTGAGAAGAGAAAACATGTGTTTACTTCCAATTATTATTATTATTATTATTATTATTATTATTATCGTTTATTAATGCACGCCTTTAGAAACTCATACCCACGACAAACGAGTCTAATTTTAAAATAATTGAATTTTATGAAATTAATATTGATTGGAGAAAGAAAATTGGCGACATATTGCAACAACAAAGAATTGTCTGAAGCATGGGCGTGGTTCTATGAAGAATTTGTTTACGAAGTATTGGATATGAATACTTCTTATAAACCCGAGTTTTTTTCCACAACATATGCAATATTTATTGATAAATACAAGTGTTTCTAGTTTTCTGCATGCTTCTTTCACTGAATGCTCCAGAAAATTTAAAGTTCCCTTCCCTCACAACTTAGAAGCTGGCGTCCAACCATCTACAAAGAATGATTTTACGATTGGCAGTTTACGAACTTCTCGAACACGCAAACTTAACACAGCAGCAAAATTATCAGTTTCGGGCTCATGTAGCAATTCAATATTCACCAAGAGAAGTGCAAAAAAGTACATCATGTTCGACAATACGCGCAATTCTGCCAACATCCAACAGACAAACGTAGTATTTTTAACTGACAAATTTCCGCATTGTAACGTTTCTATCACAACCATTTACTTTTAAGCATATTCATACATTACATTTGCACATTCATTTTAAAAAATCAACAAAATTATAGTGTCTCATCTCATGTTCTTTGCTATCCAATATTTTGCGTAGCCCGATACCACGATCCTGACGACAAATTCGAAGAATTTGTCTGTCTCAGCAAAGATGGACGATGAAATGTTTTTTATTTGTGGAGCGGCTCAGTAAGAGAAAGTGGAATTCTAAGGTCTAGCTGTATTCTATTGAAGGAGACGCGTTAGAGTTTATCAACGGAATACTCCCGATAGAACTATTGAATAGACATGAGCTAGAAGAGAAACGGAGGAGAAGGATAAGAAGCTGATACGAAGTTTATTAGAAGGATGGAACAAAAGTGACAAAGGGAGAGTGACGTGGAGGACTTAGTTGAAAACAATCGAAAATGGTTTAAAATGACAGCGCATGTAGTGCAATTCCTCACAGAACGTGAAAAGTATTTGACACGGATTGGTCGAACAGAAGGAGCGGAATGTGGTTGTGGTGAAGGTGACGAGTCAGCTGAACATGTGTGATGGGATTGCAAGAAATATGAACAAGAAAGGGCAATATAGTTAAGGTACTTGAAAAAGGTAGGGATATGGATTTTGCACCATTCTCTCTCTTCACATATTCGGCATCTTCATTCATTTACTCCCTTCATCCACGACTGTCCTTTGTTTGTCAGCTTCGTCGTGTTGTCTCGCCTTTTGTTCTGACCTCGTTTCTTCTTCACTCTTTCTTGAATATATCTCGTATCACTCGTATCTCATTTACTTACTCTCCGAACCGTTCAAATCTTTCTGTTGTCTTTATCATCTCATGTTCACTCCGTAAATTCCATATCCCTTCCTTTCTCAAGTACCTTATATATCTTGCCCTTTCTTGTCCATATTTCTTGCAATCCCGTAACAATGTAATGGGCAAGGTAAGGGATCTAATGACCTCAATGCAGGTGAGCCCTAAAACCCCATTAAAAAGGCAAGGTGGTCAAAAGGCCAATGTTCAATCAAAATGAAAAAAAAATTCTATTGTAGGGATGGTGCTGGATCAGGCGAGCACTGCGACATTAAAGAAATGCAGTTTACCACAACCCAAGTGGACATCAAATATGGAGTGGAATTCTTAATAATTATTTAGTAAAAGAAAATTTCTCTCCAAACGTCTCTATGGGACAGCCAAAAACAAAGCAAACCGAAAGACAATTTGGGACCGAGGAGTTAATAGACGGCCTCAGTGGATGTATGCAGCAAGGAATAGGCAGTAGACTGAAGCATCAAATATGTGCTCATAGGCATTCAATCACTGGTTAATTCTCACATGTGATCTTAAGAATGAAATTGGACTTGTACATCGAATATTAGGAAATTATAACTAAAAACGTTGACGTATAACGTTAAATCATTTCTGAGAATTATACACGAGCAAAGCAAACTGAAAAAAAGTCTTAAGTTAGTTTTCTTTAAGGAAACTGCTAGTAAAGACCAGAGGAAGATGGACAAACAGCACGAGAACCATTGTAAGACCAAACGATTCCAATATAGACCTCCCTCAATACAATTACGGAGATATATGATTTGTTTCACAAAGCCTTCACGCTATTTTCGTTACAAGGGTTCGCAGTTCAATTCAAATCCTCGCTAAAATATCCCAGGCGAAATGAGAAGCACAGAAACAACGAAGGACATAAAGAGAACGACACCCTTCAAAATCAGTAATTAAGAAAAATCATTCATGTCCCCCAATTCATCAAAAATAAACATTACTGTTTAAATCAATTAATTTATTGCCAAAATAGTAGTCAAAAACTGCGTCGTATTGGCAACCATGTTTATATTTTATAAATCATTAATAGTATTGTAATTAACTGATCAACAGAAATGCACGAATGTTTCAATAGCAAGTAAATTCAATCGCAATTAATTCAGTTCAGTAGCCCCTTCTGGGTTCCCGGGTCATGGTCACATCGCGGGCCCCCAGCTATAAACTCTTTTACAAGCTTGCTTAAATTAACCATTAGGTATTAAGGATGTTTTACAATAAATTAATGTCACTTTATATGTGCAACCTCTATACATTCAAACATTTTTCAATCACTTTAGAAACGAATCGATGACTTCGTCCAAATTTCCCTTTAACAAGTTTGCGATTTTACTTTCTATGGAGTAGGTACTCGAGCCTGCCAGTCTATCTAGGCCCATAGAATTTCGCAGATAATTATTATTTTCAATTTCGAAAATGAACGTTTTGCTGTAGGAACCGTGAGAGGTAAAAAGAGCAACAGTATGGAGCACACAACAGGGGAGAAGAGGATAGAGTAAAGCCCTCAATGAGTTCCAAATCCTTGGCAGAACGCAACTTCGCGGTCTAATCCCCCAGACAACGTCGCAACAAGTTACACCGTCATGATATTTTTTACTGAATTTTAAGCATTGTTTCTCAAGTTCCTGGTCTGATAGCTGTAAAAAAAACCTGTTGGTGAATGATCAGAAACGTGTCTACTATTCCATTTCAGCCAGAAATGGATAGTTCAATTGCCTCGTCACAATATCCGTTTTTCGCCATCATATAGACGTTGATTTCCACTAAGTTTGTTGAAATGCCGTCATGTCTTTTTTACCTCACAAAATTCGAGTTTAACGCAAGTTCAAGCTAAATCAACTGCATCAGATCTGGCTTTGTCAAATTCACCTCGAAATTCCTTTAATAGCTTAAAAAACTGATTCAGATGCAACACGTGTTGGGCTTTTTCAAAGGAAATGAATTCGTCTGAAATTACGTTCACTTTCTTAGACCCGTATTACACGGACATATTTCTATGATAAAAAATAGTACGGAGTAATGCAAAAGCTTTGATCATATTTCAACTATGTTCACATATCTATGACATAGGTTCTCGTTGAGAGAACCTTTGATCGTTACTTTAATTATAGATATGACATTGAAATATGACCGTGAAATACCGGCCTCTAAATATATAATCTTGGTTTGGAACCCATTGAGTGGTTCATTCTCGACCATTTTGTTTAGTTCGTATTTATTAAAATGTAGACAAACTTTAATGTTAATAGATGCTTTAATAGAGGAAAAGCTAGATAAGGCTTACTCTGAATCTTCGTTATCACGCCGGGTACTCATGGTTAAGGCACATGTTGCCTCTTCGGTCTGCATCCTCTGCGAGATAGTTTGATACGTTTTGGAATTCAGTTTGTCTTCCATAACCCCTTGAAGCTCAAAATCTGAGTATAATTTCTGAAAAGAGGAAAAATAAATATAATAGTAAAGATTGTTAAGACTTGACCAATATTTTTTACAAATAATAATATAATATTTTATTACAAAAGCTATTTTACGACATACATAGTACGTTTACAAATAATTACGGGTTTGAGCCAATAATTTTTCTCCTCACAAATTCTTCATTTCTACTAATTTTATACAAAGAATACAGAAAGTACAAAACAGACTTTTCCGATGAGTTACTGTTTACAAAACAAGGCGAAGTCCCAATTAATTATGAGTTATCAGTTACACTTTAATGAAAATTAAGTCACTCCTCACTTCCTTCAGGATATTTATTGCGATGTAATTTATTGTAAAGTAGCGTGATGCATGAATCATGTAAGTGAAGAATATAGGCCAGGAGAACACGAGTTCGGAAGAAGCTGGGATTTGTGGAAACCACGGATTGAAAATGACTACATATTTAGATGTTTCAATATAAAACTGTATACACTATGTTATACTATGGATACGAAAATGTCGTCTTGCAAAGAAGAATAAATAAATCGGAATCTCTATTTTAATATTTTAAATGGCTGAATACTCACTGAATATTATTTTCCGAAATGTAATCCTTGAATATAATATTGGCGTAAATCGTTCGTGACTTTTTATTTTGAGGAGAATCATGTTTGAAGATAAATATTTGAAGTAAAAATATAGAGTAACTCGATTATCTCATGAAACTGTGGTTACATTCCAAAATTTTTCTTCTTTCGGTATAATGATGGTGAAGGATATTAATTGAAAAACAACGGTAAATAAATTGTTTTTTAATCCAGAGAGCGATTAATATATTTTGTATAACGTAATACTAACCTTAACAACAACAGCTAAACATGTACACTGGTAAAGGTGAAGGGAATGGTCCATTCTTTCAGACAGCCAATTAGAAAGTAACTGTATTTGTGCTGTGTACCATTGCTAGAATAAAACAGTTATATTAATTTTATTGAAGTAAAATTTATTTTATAACAACCAAATTAATTTTAGATTATTGCAAAATTATAAGAATATATTTCAGGCATAAATAATTTTTAAAATGAGCACCATGTGAATTATTCATTTAAAAAAGAAACGTTCCATGCTCCGGACGGTATGAGAAAAAAGTCACTATAGAGAGAACATTTCTCGTTTATTCTATATAAGCGCTGTTCCTCACTCCCCGCGGGTCATTTTCTGTACACTTGCGATCAATCGTAAAAAGGCACAGGGGTTTGGCAAAATGTTGCCCGATGAATAGAACTAATGGGTTATATTTATTTATAAGTAACGTGATATTTTGATTCTCACCAACAAAATTATATTCATTCAAACTGTAAAAAAATTAAATAGTATATTTCATTATTTTTAAAATGTATTAGTATTTAAATTTATATTTCAAATAGATAAATATAAAAGTATTTTCTATTTAGTATTATACTAAAATGTTTTTACGTTTTAAAGTATGACGGAGCAGATCTGAACACTATTTTCTATTTTCTCTCACCGGACGCGTCACGTCAAACATAAGTCCTGACAGCATAAATTTATAACACATGTTGTGCCCCACCACGACGATGAAAATTTGATGAAAATTTTTATGTAAAATGTACTATAAT
>NNCF01126926.1:14477-48176 GCA_002313205.1 Laupala kohalensis
ATATATAATCATTTAACACGGAGTATTGAGAAAAAAAAGTGAGAGTTCTTACTTCGCAAAAATGTGCACAGCAAATAACCAGTGGAGCAAGACTTTTCCAGTTATCGCAATTGAGTCTGATGCCTTAGTTTTGTCTCGCCACTTGTAATACTTAATCCAAAGAACAGGATTCTCATATCATGGAAAGAAAGTAGACTTTTCGCCAACAAGTCACACTCAACCTGCTGCGCTTAAAAATTTTCCGAAGCCGCAGAACACAGTCGTGAAGAAAAAAAACACGATATTTTCATATCTTACTCTTAATACACGAGTAATAATTATGAGTTTAAAACGACTATCTCGTAAACGTATGCTGGGAGTGTTCCGAGTCTTGATTCATAGGGGGGGATTCTTAATGTCAGGAATCGAAAACATACGTTTCAATCTTGTGACAATTCGTTTTACCAAGTTATTATACAGCAATAAATGTACGTTTAAATCGGCTTTCGTCTGTGAACGAAACACAGTGCTTTCCCTTCTGTCTGAGATTCATCCGATGGGCGTTCTCTTACCGGTCATGACATTTGACTGTTCTGTGGAATGTTTTACGCTAGCAATTCACTATACTCGCTACCGACGGCTATGAAACGACAAATGACATTTCCCAGTAGCCGGACGCCGCTCCGTGACACATGGATAGTCATCGGTGTCGGGATTACCAGAAGTAATTATTCATCAGTAAAATATGAATTCTTTTTATTCAAAATTTAA
This sequence comes from Laupala kohalensis, assembly GCA_002313205.1. Lineage (NCBI taxonomy): Eukaryota > Metazoa > Arthropoda > Insecta > Orthoptera > Trigonidiidae > Laupala > Laupala kohalensis. The sequence continues at coordinate 15,228 of NNCF01126926.1, forward strand.
GTTATTTTTAACCTAAAATTATTTTTATAATGAATGAACTCGAGCGTAGCTTGGTCCCCAGGTATTAATACTGATAAAGCGGATATACGTATTATATAGGTTCTACTGATTCCCTCTTTACGGTCTCTTGATTATCATGACAAATATTCCGTTAATGCTGAATGATAAAACATTAACTTTATGGAAAACTAATCTTAATCAATCGCCTTATATTCAGTTCCTCGTATTTTAAGTCCGTTGCACGAAGTTTTTAAGTAAACAACATAAGTAATATAAATGAGAGCGGGGGAGGGGATGGCATCCTGCTCCTATACTTGGGGAAGACGCAACGTAGTTCAGAAAGAAATTAATCACTCTTACAATTTTGATTCTTTTTTCTTATATATGATGAGAAAATAATGTTATTTTACATGATATTTATTAACACTGTCTTTATGATTCTATACAATATTTTAAGTGTTTATTAAACATGTACGATGTATTTTTTTTTTTTTCAATTTTCCTGAAGTTTACTTTCTCATATCAATGCTAAAAAAATTCGCTCATTTTTTAAACTCACAATAAGGTTTTAGCGGCAAACACTGAGATGTGTAAGTGACGACAATTGTGATTATTCCATGATGAGAGGGGTGGGGTGTCGATGACGTGACAAGCGTAGTGCACACCTGCTTCAAACCTGCTTCAAACCTGCTTCAAACCTGCTTCAAGCCTGTTTCCCTATTGTTTTGAGCCAACAGAATACCAAACAATTTTAGTTTTAAGACCCATTAATCAATCGTATTATTGCGTCTCCTGTTATGTTCCACTTGTACCGAGGTGTTGCAACTTAATCCATAGCAGGTGCATCTTTCCCTTTCACGACGAGTAAGACATCTGAATTACAGGAGATAACATTAAGTTTCTCAATGATATGTGTGCTGGGAAGGGAATGAGTCTACATAATGAAATATTTATTTACTAATACGGTGTATTGTTTATCTTATCCTTTCAATTTGGAATCGACCAACGAAAATCCGCTTAGACGTGGCGACAATGGCGTCATTCAATGTTTCCTGCAAACATTTAACTAATGAAAAAAATTCTGCACTGTGAACTCGTAGTTCGGACCAGCGACTAAAGAGGCGATGAAAGAGGAACTCCTCGAGGTCGCAAAGAGAAACTGCTTGGATCTGTGTCATGTTTTACCTTCAAGTTTGACTATATTTCTAATTCCTATGAATGTTAGTACATACAGTGGCGGTGGGGGGAGTAAGGGGGTTATAGCAGATGGAATTGAAGTTAATAAACGCGTTGCAAGATTAATAATTGTTATTAGTTAAATTTTTTATTGTTTTAAGTAATATAACTATTATTGTTATTAATAATACCAGCTTAATAAAGTTAATAATACCAGATTAATAACTTCAATAAATAATTGTTATTGTTATTAATAATACCTGATTGTTCATTGTTTATTTGATGCATTTTATTTATAGGTAATATTTATAAAATTTTGTTGTAAACAATAATTTTTAAACAAAAATTCTCCTCGGTTAGCCCCTCCCCCCTTGATTGTGGTCTAGATCCGCCACTGCATATCTATGATGTAGTCTAGTATTTCATCTATCAACAGAAAATTTTTCATCAGGTGTGAAAGGTTTAAACGTGGGGTAAAAACGAATTCTTAAATTTAATCGAAGTATTTTGTACTTGCCTCGAAGAAGTTGAGGATCCACAATTCGTCGTTCACTTTGCTCCTTATTTGATCCATACAGTTACGAGTAAAGTTCACGTACGCTTGCCCCATATCCTTACCTGATCCGGACACGTTCTGAAACAAATTTTAATTTTGATGTATTGGGTTGACTCTGTCCGAAATTAATGAAACGGAAGATTTTCTTTTTCAAATGGCACAATCAACAGTATTAAAGATTGTGATAACTTTCGGTGAGAGCCGGGAATCGAACCTGGGAATCCTGTTTTGATCGCAGGGGTGTTAACCACTACACCTACCCTTCATCTTTCACAGCTGTACACCATTTCCACCCAGACCTATCGTGTACAACTGTGGAAGGTGAACGGGTGGTGTAGTGGTTAACACCCCTGCGATCAAAAACAGGAGTCCCAGGTTCCATTCCAGACTCGTCGCCATTTTCACCTGACCCAAAGTTATCACATATCTTCTCCACGTGTAGGGTACACGGAAGAATTATATGCAGTATTCCACATCCTGGCCCGGGTTTTTCTCCGGTTTTCCTTCGGGTAGAGGCGGATTTCTTACACAGGTTCTCTAGGCTTTGCCTAGGGCCGTGTTTATTGTAACAATAAATCGTGAATTTAGTGTTTTTTCAATTCTTATGATTTTTAAACACTATACTCAGAATAATCTATAGTTCGATAATAACTTGTACATGTAAATTTTTTGCGTTAAATTACAAACATATTGACATTATATATGTATTATAACTCGCAGTTAACTTTTTATCTTATCTAGGAATTTTTGATGAAATTTTTGAATCCGCCTCTGCCTTAGGGCCCTTGATCGGAATTGATGGAATACGTCCCTTGCTTGCTTCCGGAGAGTAAATTAGTTTATTGTCCTCCACGTGGTCATACGCAGTTTGTACTGTTTTTGACAATAAATTTATTATTATTATTATTGACAATAAATTTATTATTATATTCTGCAGTATTGAAGATTGTTAGTATATCCCTTTATTTTTGTGTGTGAAGAAAACCAGAGATCCTCGTTAGATGTTGTTTGTTCCGTGCGTCTACCCCGTCGAGTCATGAGTTTAGTGGTGAGAGCTTCTGTGATATGATCATCTGTGTTTATGGTGCCATGCTGAGTGAATGTATACTTTCTTATGATCATTAATAAAATAAGTAAAGATCAAGAGCATATACTTAATAATTAATAAAGATATTCCTGACAACTTCCCGTTACCCCAGACAGATTTGAAACATCCATTCAGTTCAGACTATTGGAACTGATGAGAAAAGTGTGAAGTTTCAACTATTTTCTCATAAAATTTAATTATTCACTAAAGTACCGAAAGGTTTTATATTTCAGATTTCTTCATTCTCCCCCTCGGATTTCTTCAACACATCGAAATGCAATTTCAACTTAGCCACTTTCAACTTAGCCACTTCATACAGATACCACTCGTAAACATTTGCTTTACATTTTGCCTGCTCTTTATCTTTTATTCAGTTATTTAAGATTCGTCGGGTTTCAAGCTCCTCTTGGTTCTATATCAAATCGTTCTAGTTCGCCGACAGCGTTGTCCAGTAGAATTAGTAAGCAAAATAGGGGTTTGAAAAAAAAATTAAATTGAAGTTTTATGTATGAAAGCGTCCAGGGGTGCGTTAAAAATTAACAACTGTTGTATAAGCGTCAGACGTGAAGAAGACTATTAGATATTTAACTGCTTAGTTACTTCTGAGATTCATCTCCAAAAGTTAATAAACAAATCCTTCGGGAATTGATAAGATTAACGTATCTAGGCTTCTACTGGTCGCACTCAAGTCGTGTTTTCAACACAATTCGTCAAAAAAATGCAGCTATCGGGTCACGAAGCGTGTTGTCGGTACAACCCCATCTGAAGAAATTATTGAAATTGTTTAAATCATTGAATTCTAAAATGTCGTTTTTATTTATTTTTGACCAAAACGTCTTTTTGTTATAGTGAATACATAGAATATCTTCAAGGATTTACATAATTTTATATAATTTCTCAGTTTCATATAATCCCAGTTTTACATAATTTCAATGCCAATGGAATTAACAACAGCAATTTGAAAAACAAGCTAATTTCATTATTAACAAATTTGCTATACAAACACTGTGGAACCAATCACGCTCCAATTTTACACACTAAGTAAATATACTATGATCTACTAAATTCTAGAGTTATGTGATGTTATGTCGTCAATTAGCTTAGTATAAGCAAATTAAAGAAGGGCATTTCAATAACTTTCGACAAAACTTTATCGAAGTTGAGCCTCAGCGCGTATGATTAATTTTGAAGGTAATTTTATCATCTACAAATTTTGTAATACCCTTGTAATAGAGTGTATATTCTACGCTGCTTTCGAGATATTACACAGTTTTTTCAGAGTAAGATTACGCATTCCAGTCTTTTCCGCGTCTGCAGTGTTGCTTTCCTATGTAGTACCACGCTCCTGATATCCAATGCTTCATATCCAAGGTCTGAAAATCGGTCAAAACGTTTGACGTAATTTATGACCGGTTCCTTAAAATGAATATTTTTTACGAATACAATTCTCGCAATAGGAATAATATTCATCGCCCTAGAGTGTCAACCACTTTTTGCCAAAAAGGACGGTATCATTCTAGAATCGTTCTATACAATTCCCTGCCCAAGAATATAAAAGATATTATGAAATTGAATTTCTTCAAATCCGCGGTTAAAAACTACCCCCTGCACCAGTGCTTCTACACTGTAAAAGAATTTATTGATTTTAATGAAAGTTAAATCCGTCTGGTACTTTATCACGCCATTGCTGTAATACTTTTCACGTAACTTTTAACAATTTCAAAAACTATTTTCTTGCATGATTGTTATGTCTCATGATTCATATTAATTTAGTTTTATGTGTACTCAACTTTGGCACGGTCGAGTATATTAATTCTGTAGCCCCATCATGGCCCGGGTTTTGCTCCGGTTTTCCTTCGGGTAGAGGTGGAATTCTTATACAGTTTCTCTAGGTTTCTGTCTAGGGGCGCGTTTACTGAAATATTAAATCGTGAATTTAGTGTTATTTTAATTCTTATGATTTATAAACAATACTTTCGGAGTTAACTATAGTTTGAATAATTCGTAAATGTGAAATAAATTTTTTGTGTTAAATTACAAACATATTGATATTCGATTACTATTATAACACGTAGCTAACTTTTTATCTCATCTAGAAATTTTTACTGAAATTTTTCAATCCGCCTCTGCCTTAGGGCCCTTGATCGGAATTGGTGGGATGGTCCCTTGCTCGCTTCCGGAAAGTATATTAGTCTATTGTCCTCCACGTGGTCATACCCAGTTTGTACTGTTTTTTGACAATAAATTTATTAGTTATTTATTTAATCCTCGGATATGAAGCACTTGGGTCGCGTTTGTACTCTTTTTCGTTATAGCTTAACGTATATTTGAAAAAAAAAAAAAATTTTGAATTTAAACTTGAAATAAAACGTTCCTATACTGCGAGCGGATTGGGAGGATGAGTAGAGTTTGGAATCACGTCTGAGCGGAGACTGGAAGGGAAGGAGGAAAATAGAGATGCAGAAATAGTACAACAAAGAGAGGAAGCCAAGGAGTAATGGAGGGCACACGAGACTCTCACGATTGTGTTGTATTCTACAACTCGTTTCATTAACGTCGTATCCTTCATTAAGTAGCTGAATATTGCTCAAGAGTTATCTCAACTCTTTATTTTTTCTTTGTTAGTTAATTCTATTTATTATTTATGTTATATCGTTCCATTATCAGTTTTTTACAAGGAAATATTTTCCTCTGTGACAGGAAAATATGTGCTTTCGTACAAATATGAAGAAAACCGAGCTTCTAGTGGGGGAAGACCAAATGGATCCGTTTGAGATGAAGGAATCGGAAACTATTTTTTTTTCATTTATTTTATTCTTAGTGAACACATGGAATTGGCACTGTCTACTGTCATATTTTTTTCTGTTCGTCTTCATTCATTAACGTCATAGTGTCATCAGTAAATTTGTCATATAGTGATGATGTGTTTTAAATACATATTTTAGTTACATGTGTGTAAAATATAGCACATTTCCTCTCTCCTCACTCGGCATAATGGCACGAAGAATGGTGGTTTTCGACCTGAAATGAGATCATTATAGGGTTCGTTTCAGAAATCGGATCGGGTATGCTACAAACCCACTCGCTAGAGGGATTACTGACCAGTGATGCGATTCACAAAAAATACCAACAATTGGTTATTCATTTATTTAATATCTTACTTTTGTATGTGGCTTCCATCTAACTCTTCCACCAAACCTCTTACAAAGGGAAGGATACTTGAGAAGGAGAGATGTTGGGTTGCTGGGGTGTTTGAACGTCCTACATTTGTCTAAAATGGGAAAGGGAAAAACCTAGCTGGAATCCTCGCTCCAGTAAAGAATCGAACCTGAGCTATCGTTTGTCAAAAGATCGATTTCTCTTTTACGTAAGCTACAGTAATGTACTAATGTCAGAAAAGTACAGAGAAATACGATTCTGAGAACCTCTTTCCTATCAGCAGCTACGGAGCACCGGCCAGAGATTGTTCTCAGGGATTATTGAAGTGATAGTGGACGTGACGAGGGAAAGGGCAATTCAACACATCGCTCTAACTAAATATGACCAATACTCTGAATATGAGAGAAAAATCACCTCATCTTCGTCGTTGATTTTCATAAAAACTTTACTCCGAGCAAATAAATTATTGTTGATACCTAATACATGTCTGGAAAATTACTATAATAACTGAGGATCATTCACAAAAAAATATCCGAAGAGCAAATGTCATTTCATGAGCAGTTTAAAATATTGCTACTAATAACTACGAAACCTTACCGTGAAACTGAGGATGGATCCAATTAAACTGCCTTCATCGTACCGCGACAGTTTAGAAAGTGTTGCTTCCAGAACAGACACCAATTTACTGATCATTCCTTGGCTCATATTTGCAGACGTTTTCTCAATCATATCATCAATTTTCGTGTGATATTGGTGCTAAGAAATATGAAGAAAATCGTTAGTCAGTAAACATGAAATGAAATGTGCACATTTCTTAAAAAGCCACAAACATCTTACCACGTCTACTCCATCTACAGCACACAACTTGAAAGACTGATTCTTGGCATCCAAGATAACATTCACCATAGCGCACATTTCCGAGGGAATTATGTAATCCGTGGAAGTAAACGTGACTCCCTTCTTCAACCATTGTTGAAAGGCATTTTCAGTTCTAGAATTCACAAGAAGAGTAATGTAAGTAAAATATTTCAGATATATAACTGAAAGAATGTTTCATTTTACATGTGACTGAAACACAGTCGTTAAAATTTATTGAAAAGTGAAATCTTTACTATAATATAAAATTGTACGAGTTATATAATTTGAATTTTTGTATGAGGTAAACTTTGAGTCCTCGGAAACAATGAACTACACGTTTGGTGGGAGACACTGAACGACATATTCAGGTACTCGAGATCCGGAGTATTAGCTAGATCATATAAAATTAGCTACTTTATGAAAATAGCATTAAATTAGATCTTGGCGAAAATAGTGTCCTTCTCCGTTCTCTCGAACAGCGATTTTGAGTCTGTAGTACAATTTGTTAGTAAAATTCAACATAGTTTTTAATTAATTCTGATTTTGCTGATCTTTTATTAATCGTGTATAGCTTATAAACTACAATAATTGACTAGCCTCTTTGATCGGTACTTTGAGTGTTGATTATGCATCACGAACTTAATTGATTGCAACTGCTTTTTCTTGGGATCTTTTATTAGTTTGTTGGATTAATTATTGTTTCTAGAAAGAACATTTAAGTTTGAAGTCCTTGGTAAGAATTTTTATAAAGATTTGTGTCCGCAACTATTGTGATACAAATTATTCGAACGTTTCTAGAAGGTCGTACGTATTTTCACAATATTAGACTATACACTTCCTTCCTGTTACATTGTCAATTTTTCTGGTTTATTTTGTATTCTGACGTGGTTGTATACGTTATAAAGTTATTTTAAATACGAAGGAGAGAAAATATACCGTAATGAGTGCCCTCAAACAGCAAAATTTGTTTAATCTTTGTTGTCAACTTGGGAATCTGTAGAAACATTCAGCTTTCTTCTATGATTTTTCTACTGTCGGTACGACGAACATTTTCAGAGCATTTCAATAGATTCAAGAACAATTATTTTCCCAAAAGAGTGTAGTGGGAAATCAGCTGGTACTAAACAAATTAAAAAACCAATTTACATCGATTGAAATAGAATTTTTCACAGGACTTTTCCGTATTCCCGTAGGAATATTTGATAAGCGTGCTTCTGTTTCGTAAAATCCCGCTAGCTGGAATATTAAGCGAATTCGTTAATGTTCCTATTTTGAGACTGCATCAAACTGCGTCGACCAACCCATTATTTATGATTCAGTCAAACGAAATCTCTGTCTTTATTCACATTTCAGAAATATATTAATAAATGTATAACGTTGAATGCTAATTAAAATACACGACGAGTTCCAGTTTTGTTGGCGCGCATTCTAGAATTTACACTATATTGAGCGACTTACAAAACATATAACGGTAAAAGATACCATCATTTCATTAAGATTGCTACCCCACTGACTAAACTGATTCACCACAAATTACAGCACGAAATATGAATTTGAAAGTAAGGATGACTACCTCATTTACCTTTGTATACAGGATTCGATCATATCACAAGCCATTAACTTCAGTCGTTGTTCCAAGTGTTGTCTGAATTCAGCATCTGGCCAATGAAGATCCCGTATAAAAGACTGCAGTGCGTCTAACTTCCAAAATAAATCCTCGGAAGTGGCACATCCATTACTTCAATATAACAACACATTAATTAATTGAAGAGTTTTCGTTTTACAGGCTATATACGCGTAAATTAAGAATAGATAAACTAGAAGTGAAACATTGCAAAGAATTTATCTAGTTGAAATACACATCGATGAATATTTACCCTTTGATTTCCCATCTTTCCTTCTCAAAACCTTTGTGTATTGATTGAGCAATGGACGACTCCATCAGGTCAACGTATCTTACAACAAGGGGGGCAAAAGTATCTCGAAGATGTTGATGAAATCTTCCATTCTTCAGGTTGTCTGCGAATCAGCATACGAGTAAAATAAGTTTGGAAGATTGGACTTCAATACTGTTATTAAATCTGTATCTCTCAGATTAAATTTTTAAACACAAAACTAAATTGATTGTGACACCAATAATAAAGGGAGTATTTGTCCGTAAGGAGATGTCTCTGCACGGAGTTGTTGTCGAAACCGAAGTAACGTTCTCATTCGGGTTTCGAATTTAGATTAGTTGATTCCCACGCATGTTTGCAGAAATTTTTAGAGAATTAACGAGACAGAATTTGCAAATTAATCAACACAATTCGAATTGATATCTGAAGCACTACGAATTTTAGAGATTGTATTGTAAGAGTGTTGCAGCACATTTTGCATGTACATCTATTTTCGCTGTATAATTTCGTCGCTTAAGAAACAACACAGTCTCTGTGACAAAAAGCTAACTTTCCAGGAAAGCTGAAAAACCTTACAGCATCGGTGGTGTATCATTATAAATAAATTAATAAACAAACTTGATGGTCGAAAGAGCTGTTGTAATCTGGATATGACCACACGAGGGATAATAAACTAAGTTACATTTAGTTATATTTAAAGGAAATTGTTATGTTTAGTAGAAAAAGATCACATCAGCTTATTCTGTTGGATTTTCATTAAGTGCGTCGTGAGAACACGCGAAATGCATGTTTCCTTGGAGATACAAAAAGCACAATTTCAAAAAAATGTCACTTAGGCGGTGTTGTCTCTTCAGCGACGATTGGATGTTCTCTAGTGAATATAAATTCGGTCTCTGATTATAACAATTATTACTTTATCCCATCGGTACACACAGTCTTCAGCCGAAAAGAATTACGTGAATGGTCATTGAGAGTACGACGGAATTGTATATGAAGCAAAAGACCGCGACAGACTCCTTAGTATGAGAGATGCGAAACTGTACAAGAGATGCGTCTACTCACCATCTGTTCTCAAATAATCATTCATAATTTGAAAAAGAGGGAACGAATCCCACGTGTCCGGAGGCTGCTCTGCTAGCACTTGGTCCATGTCCACAGCGAACAACGACCAAAATATTTCTGCGTGTTCTACAAGGAGGTCACTGAACCAAGCGAAGGCCTGAAAATCATAATCATCAATATATTCCAAGTCCTCTCATTGCCTTGTATAGTTTTCAAGTCATCTGTTGTAACTCCGTGTTGTATGAAATAAAGACATTTCAAATTTCCATTAACAATAGAAGTGACTGACTCATTAATTCCGTAGCAAAATATGCCACGCGAAACTGTTATTAGAGACTATTTTATACACTCTTTATAACCATACTATAAAACGAAACACACATCTTCTCCAAATTTCGCGATACGTTTATTCGAAGCACAATATTCATCGAAAGTTAGATCTCGCCTGAAAAATACTTTAGGCTTCGCACTTCGTGTTTGCTGCCTTGAGCCAATGAAAACTAGCAAGAAGTTCAATTCAAAAATATATAAAATTATTTGAATTGTTCACGATATGTGTAACAAAATTAACACAAGAGTTTATTTTATTTTATTCGATGAACAGGTGATTAGCAAAATAACTCGAGAGCAAGAAATGCGTATGGGTCATTTTGAAGCTCTGACCTCGAAATTCGATTTGCTCGCGCAAAAATTATATTTGTATGAAAGAAGAATAATTCCTGCCTAAACTAAGAAAAAAAAATTTCAAAATTTTTTCTCGATTGTAACCACGCACATCCAAATTTCTTGCGATAAACATATTTTCAATACTTTCAACTCGGATAGGCACTATTTGAGTCTGCTTGAGGACAATCGTTTTCAGTTTCACGTCCTCCTTTGGCCCTTCATAACATTGTTTTGTGCTGTTAAAACATTTTTTCAAATATTGAATTCTCATTTCTGTGAATTTTCGAAAAAAAGTGAGAGGTTTCAATGGATTTCTCTGAGCAGACAGATTTGCACCGAAATGTTTATTTAGAACTAATGTTTATTCTTTTTGCTTGATAACTATTTTTTCTCGCGCTCTCATACGGAAGCACATTTGAAGGATCCACTTCAGAATTAATGAGCCTCAAATTAGATGCTGCAGGGATGAAAGGATTGAAATTACTTCTTTATCTGTGCACCGAAACCATCGACATCCAAACAGTCTCATTAATTTACACTGAACACGAATCTACTGCAAAACAACATGAAAAACGAGAGTTTATATGCGCATTTAATTTACGTTATTTCCTGAATTAAATTTACACAAATATTTCGTTTTCCTACACTTCATTCCAAATCAGGTTTCTCTGAGCATGAAAATATTACGAGGAATTTTAGGATTCTTCGTAAAAATATAAATTTTCATAAGTCTTTCTGTTTAATTGAAATTTTAGGACTTTTTTCGAGGATGCGAAACGGCTTCGTCGATGTTGAGGACCGCTGCGTCCAAAGGAGGAGCTTCCATCGCATTTCATCGCTGGCACAAAGCAAATGTGACCTTACCATGTAGAGATATAACCCATTCCAGAAAGTAGTATTTTAAAAGGAACTGTAAATAAGATTTACGTGAAAACATTTTCAGTCCTGTAAACGTCACGCTAAGAGTTACCTATTGCGTTACTACAACCAATATCTAATTTTACAATATTCAAGAAAACTTATAACTGGACTTACCTTCTAAAAATTAACTACATGTGCTATTAATACAAAACTAATAAATCAGAACTATAAATATGTAATAAAATTGAAATAAATCCTCCCGATATTTTGAAAGCGAGAGTGACTTTGGAGATTACATTGGTGTTAAGCATAAAATATTGATTCGCTAAAATGGTGAGATAGTAAAGATAAGAGGAAGATACCCAACGTACAGCTATCTCACAAGAATGGTTCAATTGTAATACTCAGGCACTGCTAAGTCTTAGACTATAATTCACTTCTACGAGTCTAAATCAAATAAACATACAAATAAATAGAATTCAGTACATTAAAATCACTTCAACAATTTTCATCTAATTCTAAACTATCACTACATAATTACTACAAACAATGAGTTATGGCAAACGCTTCGAATCAACCAGCATGTTGCATGAAGAAGCGTAATAATAAATGTGTTGTGAGAGTTGAACCACTGCAGATGTACCAACGGACTTCTATGTGTTCGATGAAAATTGTAGTATTATTCCTTTTTGACGCACATTAAGTCCGAGTTATTTTAGCTCATATTTAGTTAAGAAAAAGAAAATAATGTGAAAGAAGGCTTCGATATTTATCTGTCAGATATAACACAGAAGGAGCGTTAGTATGGATATCATTGTGAACATGTGCTTTTCTCTATTATGTTATTGAAAATCTTAGCACGATTTTTCTTTTCTCTGAGAGGTAGTGTTGTGTTTTGTTTTTTGGTGCAGACTTTCCTCCGATCAGTCAATGGCTACACAGAAGTTTGCATAATTTAACATAACATACATAAAATCTAAGCAACGATGGGCATGAACTCACCTCTCAGAACAATATGTTACAAGAAGTATTTTATTTAATTATGTATTTATTTTACGCCTGTTGGCGAGGTTCAGATCATGAGGCCTGCTCTTCCACCTAACCGTTAGACTTGGGTAAGGGAATTGGGAAGGATTGGGAGGGATAGATGTTGGATTGTCGGGGAACTTATGGTACCGAACCGACATTTGTCTGGAGTAGGTAAAGGAAACCCAAGTTGAAAACCTCACCTAGTTCGGCAGAGCAGGGTTCGAACCCAGGCTCCACCGCTCAGCAGAATCATAGAGGAGACGCTACCACTAGATCGCTGTCGGTAAGTAAAAGACTATTTCATTTTTCTAGATATTTGAATTTCAACAATAATATTTTATGTACGTTCACACTTATCCTACCCACAAGTTGAAAAAGTCTTAGTGACGAAAAACTTAGAAGAAGTGAAACGAATTAGTCGCAAGGAAGTTTTGGGTTGGTCTTCAGAATGTTTCTAATGGAATTGTCAGAAGATTGCTATGGAAAAGCAAAATAATGGTTTTTTGATAATGAATCGCATATTCTTCAGAGGTACCTACAATTGCGATTAAAATCCTTGCTGTTTGGAAATGCATCACATCAAACTTCTGCGTTAGTTCTTGTAAATTTTGGCAACGTAATGTCAAAAAATGACTAATGTTCGACGTAATATGATATGTTGGATGGAAATAAATTAGATAAACTGCAAAATATTGATACTTAATCGTTTCTATAACAATAAACAATAAAAAGATTTTTATGCAGAGTTGTGACGCACAGGGTGTGAGCAGCTTAGATGCTTATATATAACCCCTCTACTTAGACAATACGCAGTAAAAATGACTTCTTAGAAGATATTGATATTTTTGAGTAATATTTATTTTAAAAATGTTTAAAAAATTAGAGTTTTCGCGAAGGACAAAGTAGTAATGAAATTCAACTGAAAATAATCTTCGATTCGATCATAAAATGTGATAAAATAACAAAAGTTCCTGAAAGATGAATAAAACATTTTGATCATTCCTGAAAAATCAATAAAATTACCCTCATACGAGCATTTATTTCTAATGTGTCATTCAAATAATTAATTTGACAAGTAAAGTTATGTGGAAAAAAACCTGGGTAAAAGAGCGTCTCAAATATACAATTTGTAAACCAATAGAATACATTATTATCACACTACATGTTTCTATTGAAGGGAAGTCGCAGAAACATGGCTTTTCGACACAGAGAGTGAATATTGAATTTCTGTCACCCTGCCCATTCCATTACATATTAGATAATAGTGCACACTTCAAGGGACATTTGATCCATTCCTACAGATCCATTAGCAGAATTCTATCTTCGCAGCTAAGCAAGGTGTTGGACGAAATCAATGATACAACTATCTTCTCTTTCACTCCTTTACGCAACGAACTATTAATATTGCTTATTCCGAATGTTCTCAAGATAGTTTGAATTACAACATTTCATATTGATAGAAAATTACTGATCGTTTGACCGGTAGTAAGATGTAATTGTTGTACGGCATCCTTTGTTATTGCAATAAGAGCTCTAAAAATCTCTATTGGAGATGTACATTTCAAGTACACGAAAGTTATGTTTATTCGGACCCATCAAACTCTTCTTTTTTGTCTATTATTGCGTGTTATACTTTTACATTTGTCTACGAAAGAAATGAACGGCAGAATAAGACAAAGAAACTCATTTAATGGCAAAACAAAAAGTTTTTCTATAACGTATACCATATATTTACTCTAAATTACATGCTCAGAAAACTCCAAAGTGTAAATGCATTTTTCAGCATCTGTGTTTCTTGTCCTGCAAAACAAAGACATTTCAACATTTAGATAATATTCAATGGTTTTTTAATGTGTTTTTACAATTTTAATGTTTTTGTTTCAGTTTTCAGTTGTAAGTAGTAGAGCTTATCATCAACTCGTCATCAAAATCACCAACAAAAATATGTCTCCCTTTTCAATCCGATACATTTTCAAGATACATTTTGATGCACAGACTGATCATCTTTAATGGAGTCTACAGAAAAACGTCGTAAAAAGACCCTTTGTTATCTTAATCATATGGGAAACTCACCATAATCATTGTTTTATTTGACTGGATACACGTACAGTTTTGTATCAGACAAATGTTAAGCTTGCTTCCAAATGATTCTTCGTATCATTCTTCTTGCAAATATCCTTTTCATCTTCCGCTGTTTCTCTTTCTCCATTTTGTTTTATGTTTTTCTTCCTTTCTCGCTATACGTATGTTATAGCAACACCATACGGAAAGTAATGTAATATTCCAGAAATTGTAATTGAGATCGTTTTGTGAATCGAATAAAGATAAACTGCGACTGTATATAATAACTCCCGAATCTATGGAACAAATCAAACCTGAGTATAATCTGAAAGCTCTCGGGATTTGGCAGATCATAAAATGATTTACTTCTGTAATCTACATTTTCTGGAAAATGAAACGTTATTTATATCAAAAAATGAGTATTTTTCTTCTTATGTGGAATAATGAAGTATACTTCGATAATTTTTTTTGTGAGGAGGGGGGGCTTTAGAGCTCGTCAACATCTGGGTCATTAGAACCCTAACATTGAAATCTAACATGTTGGGATGAATAGCCGAATGTATAGACATCAATTAATTAAGCCAGTACACACTATTTGCATCCCTTACCCTCATTGTTCCCGAGCATAATTATCTCATCAAAGGAAACATCCCGCTAAAACTCAATAATAAATACTTGCTGTATACGGAATCCAGTTGTAACGTCGTTTTTCGAAAAAGTTAGAGAAAAAAAATTACTCACATTGATAATATTGATATATAAGGATGTTTTTTGTTCCAAGATTTTTATTACGTCACAATATTGTCGAGATAAAATGAGAGCTCCGTTATGTGAGAAATCTTTCGTGAACTGTGGCACGACTTGACAACTAAGTATATTTCAGAACGTATCACTATCAAATGTATAAATAAATCCGATTAAAAAACATCGCGTGACAAATTGAAATCTAATTTACTACGAATAAAAACACAAAAATTAATTGTACCAGAATACTTACTTTTCAGAATGGAATGAAAAAGTCTGTGAAAAGACAATCGCTTGCGAGCGGCTGGAGCCCCGGGCGCCACCCCGGGTCACCCCTCGAAAATTACGCCAAAGCTGAAGAGATGAGACATTTATAGCAGAAGGGCATATTTTAAGAAGACAATAAATAAACATAGTTCCTCGCAGTCTCACTAGAGTTTATGGAATTTTGCTGAAATTCCATTCTTCGACGTTTATGTTCTTATTTTTTCGTGTCAGTAGCTGGTGAAAATTTGTATATTGTTTAAAAAGTTATTTAGATGTTATGACTGTATTAAAATAATTTTACTAGTATCGCATAACTAATTTCATTAACTTTTTGGACGAACAAAAGAAAACAAGGACCTGATTAACTTTCAATTTTGTCCAAATTAATATTTTTCTCTAGTCGACTGTCCCCGATAAGTAAGAATGTGATATGACAGTCAAACATGATATAACTGTCAAATGTCTGCGTAGTAGGCAAATTTACACAAATGTACCCTACTTTCAAAAGAGAAAGATTCATGACATCAAATGTTCGGTAATATTTTCCAAGTTAAAACTGAGAGGAATAGTCTTCCATCCATAAATCCCTTCTTTCAATGCATGACTAACCCATAAAGATACGTCGTATATGGGAGTATAGATAACACACTCTCTGCAATCGGCGCATTCATCGGTTTCACCAATTTCATGTTACACTTAGAAATCCCTTTATACCAAGCAATATTCAATCACAATAATTAAACCGTTGAATTTTGGTAGAGCCAGAACAGGGGGAGAGGGGGAAGTGGCGAGGAAGAAAATAGAATTAAAAAGTAACAAACAAAAACACGAAAAATTGAGATGATGTTGATCTAAAAGATTTTTTCAGCAGTTAGAGTGCTTGAACTAAGAAAGGTAGAGTCAATTACAGTTTCCTGAATTTTTTTAAATATTAATTATATCTTGGTCAGGATTACCGCGGTGTCGGGTGTAACGCACGGTGTACATTACGAGGACCACGAGTGTATATTTGAACGAGGCGATTTATTTTATAGTGTACAATTAATCATAGGTTAAAACGTGTATTTCTTGTATTTATTTACACTGTGGTTACTTTTAACGACACATCTCACATAGCTGATAATGTTGATAATAGACCTGTGCACATATAATATTTTCGGACGTAAAAATACACACACGCCATGTCGCGAGATTGTACGGCACATAAATGATCATTGGACGCTGCGACCCAAGTGATAGTAACTGGAAAAAATCCACTGAATCCGATGAGAACGCACACTTTTACGATTTCAGCCGTTTCAATACGTTCTTCTTTCTTATTGAAGCAATGGGTGAAAGAGAGCTTCTGAAAAATACACTGATGTATGAAATGAAGTGCACTTAAATAAAGTTGACGCTGTGGTACGTCGATTTCTCATACCAATCTCTGTTGATTCAATTTCTCATAAGAAACAATGAGCACGACTATTGAATGAGGTCCTCAGTCCAACTCCTAGCTAATGGAAAGAGTAGGAAAATCAATATTCGGAGACATTCTGACACTAGGATAAATTACATCGTCTTATTGGGATGAAAATTCAGAGATTTTACGACAGAGAATCTACAAAAAACTCAACGAACCAATGAAACAGAAGAAATCGGTATCGCGTACATATAAAAGCTTTCAGATATCAGATCAATGTAGGTGGTCCACTACCAACGTGAGCAAGTAGTTGAAGTCTAGTCCAGATACAATACTTCGGTGCACGGAGCAAGTTCTCATAAGGAAGTGAACAGCCATATAGAGCACGCTCCATACAAAGCCACAACTGAAAAATTTATGACATAGTACGTAATGGAAATGCATGAGAAGCAGAGCAACTATAGTAAGTACGCCCATTACTTGTAAAGAATTAATAAATTGTTGATATTATTGACGCCATCTGAAAGGACTGGATGATAGATGACAAACTTTTTGATACTTCTGTAACCCTCCATTGCTGCTGAATTGACGGACAGAATTGATGACTCAAGTATGATACAATGGCTGAAAGTTATAAAGGTGGATTAGATTACAAGTCAGAGATAGTGAATAATAGAATGTTTCACCGTACTTCTCCTTTCTTTCTCAATATTGAGAGTTAATCATTCATAGAAAGAACTGAAACGCATGTTCTGGGAAGTAGATTCACAGACGATTGGAATATTCAGGGAAGATGCATTCAGTCCGGAATCTGGCTAAATGTTCATGGTGAAATGAAATATGGAAGACTTGTTCGCTAAGTCTATGAAATCCGTGTAAATAACGAGTTCAAGATTCAAGAGAATAATTAAAAACTTTTCTCTTCAACAACAAAAATTGAATAATTAGTCCCTAAAATAACTATTCAACTTTATTTGCATCAACGTTTTTTATTGACACAGAAGTTTTCATTTGCAGATGTATGACTTCACTTCATCATTATTTTGATAGATCTATGTTGTAAAAATACAATACAGTATTATTGGTGAATTTAAACAAATTCCTTGTAATATACATTCACGTAGTTCGCACAGTATAGTGAATTAAAATATAATACTTTCAGTTTAAGGAGTAATTGACGTCGCTACTTAAGCAATTATTCACAAGGAAATTATTTTAGTGCTTCACTTGATATCATTGAAATCTGTTCATGTTTTCAGGAATTTTACAGCACGCAATTAATGGAACATTGTAATCTATAGCAAACTTCGAGTCACTAGTGTTACAGTTACTCTTATTTTTTGAATCATTACTACAAATTTCGGTTCATTTTCGGTAATTAATTAACCTACACGGTAGAATAAATCTTCCTGTACGAAATTTTTTTTAATGGTTTTGTTGCGTAGGTGTTCAAAATCACTTCCGTACAACGTTTCAACTATAATTTTTTACCATCTTCATGTACTGGTTTCTTTTGGTCATTGGATGAAGGTCAAAACATAAACCGAATTCACTCGAACTAACGTAATATTCCAGCCGAAACATAAGTACTTCATGCCATGGTATGCACTACAAACGAGAAAAAGTCTTCATAAATTTGCAGACTTTAGAATACTGAAAGTAGTAGATACTTTCCTTATTTTCTCCATTACGTACATACGGGAATGCTGGTCTATTATGCTATAGTATTCTTTTAAATTTTTCTAATGTATGAGTCGCTTTTCTCATATTTACTGGACCTCATTTCGAACATGGGACATGTGCCACGAGTTTTGTGATTCGTTTTTAGTTTCCCGGCCTAAAAATAATTCTTCGAATACAGTTAGTCAGATTTTGGCTCAGTTGTGAATTTTTGGTTGATGGAATTTGGCTGTAATGTAATGTTACGAAAGTGGCGTATTTACGTGTCCAACATAAGTTTTGGGTAGGAAAGGATTTGTAACCAATTATCCTGAGGAAAACATTGAAGCACATGCATTGCACAAGAAAATAAACAATACATTCCATACAACCACAACCTTCCTGTTTTTCTTCGAATAATCTTCATTCCGATAGCAGAGAATGTGTACAAATAGAATTAACCAGCAAAGACCAACCCAACTACATTGGACATGAACGAAGAAACTGTTCAACACTCATTGTACAACACTTACATGCCTATAGTAACAATAATATTAAATTTCACTTCACAACATTTAACGCAAACACTGGACACACATTCAACACAGACAAAGACAACACGTTCAGAAACAGTGAACTGCTACCACGGGCTGAATAAAAATACAGTGCCAAACTGAAAATCTTTAAGGAAATGTTCTTTCTAATTCATCTTCTCTTGGCGTCAGGCAACATGGTCAGTCAAATTTTATTTATAGCCGGCGAGAGGGTCCTGACCAACCAGTCTCTTCCGAGCCTCTTTAAGGTATTATATACGTCTAAGCGACTGGGATGAAGTGCCCCACACCCCAAATGTTCCAAATGATAGTTTTAACTATTTCCTATCCAGTGGCGATGAATTTTTATACTCGTACGGCGCAAAATTGTCAATTATTTCACTTTAAATTACTATGGGTTTATACGGAGAAACTTCCGCGGGCTTATGTTTTTTTTTATATCCTGAGACAATTATCGGTTTCACATAGCAGAAAAAGAAATAATAAAATATAGCGAATGAAAATAGCATCGCGATGACGTTAAGAGTTTCGTAACATTAGAAAGCATAAATTAACAAAAACTACCGAAAATGTTCTATCGGAAATAGCAGCCGTAGCACATGACTGAAGATAATGCGATCCTTGTCAAAGAAAAAGTCAAACAAAAGTCTAAATTTATTATCGAACTTTAAATTCACAAAATAAGAGCGAATTATTGATTTACTAGAACTTCTTTGGTGAATATCCGCAAGTTTCGTGAGTAGTTGAGATCTTGATGCGGATATACCATCATGGACTGATCTCGGAATGCGAAATGCCGAATGTGAGAGTTCATCAATGTTGATCGCATTTTAGTGTTGTTCAGACAAGGATACACGGTCATATCTAACTGCGATCGATGCTACACCAACGCTCTTTTCACGCAAAAATTACGAAAGAGGAAATATGATTCAGAAAGATTAAGCAATACGGTCCTCGATCTTTCAAAATGTTTCATAAGTCCTTAGAGAATTTTACACTTTGAGGAGAGATTCCAAACCGACTCTGATGCAATGAGTATTAATTTAAAATCTCCAAAACAACGTCAGATATCGGCGTATGATATAATTAATCTCTGGGCAGAAAGTGAAGCTATTGCACACGAGGAGCGAATATTCTCAGAGCAAACGCCACAATTATCTCCGGACAGCATCACAGCGAAATGGATAGAAGTTCCCACATTTCATTGTAATATTTTCTGCTGCACACTACTTCTTCTTCCAACAAAGAAACGTGAAATTATGGAAATGTCTCAATTCTTGTTTTCATGAAAGATTTCATACTTGTTCCAATTACGGTGTAAATATTTTTGCAAGGTTGAATCTTTATTCTCTTGTTTAAATCTATTCTAGTCTTTGCTGACAGAACTTTGCATTAGTATCCTTCGAAACAATTTTGCAGGGTTTTGTTTACCACTCTCCGTTCTGAAGGGAACGTTGCGAGGGGGATTAAATACTGTTAACTTCATTGCTTTACAAATTGCTTTGTTCCTGATTAGCTCAAATCCAATCTACTGTTGTCCCCAATGCGCCCAACCTACAGACAATGTAATGGGTTTTCTTAATTTTCACGTCAACTGTGCTATCTTTTCAGTGCTGAGATACGAGAACCCAAGTCCTCATGGCAATCAAGCGATTCAAAACTTCAGCCTGGTATTACGTCTCGTTGGTGTATGCATTTCTCTTGAAGATTTCATCGTCGCACTTCTTCATTAATTGTGAAAATTGTTATGACTAGTTTTCTGAATTTTGTCAATAAATATGTAGTCAGTCGTTTATCTTTCGTATAGACCTTCGGAATATTTATTTATTCCATGTTAAAGAAGTAATTTTGATTGACATTTTACATTAGAAGAATAGATCTATTCCACGAAAAATCAACATCATGTACTCTCAAAGTAATAAATGTCTCCTAAATTCATCAAATTTAAACGATGTTCCAAAATATGATAGAAATGTACTTGAAATTCATTCAATTCCAAAATAATTTGGTTACCTAACAATTTTTAAATCGTACTTTCACTCTGTCTCTTAGTTTAATCAATTCATGTAACTTTGCAGTGTGCAACATGGCTGCCTAACACGAATTGCCAACTTCTACGAAGTTAAGTTATATCCAAATAAATATTTGTAGCAGTCACAAAAGCGACGATTTGCTGTAAAAAAAACAAGTTAATAACATAAACTAGGAGAAAAGGTAATATTCGTTCCACACGCTCGATGCAGAAAGAACATTAGCGCACACAAGACAAAGAGAACTGAATTTATGGTCGACGTCAGCAACAGATTTAAGGTTTCAGAAATTTGAATGTCCTGCCAACAATGCGAGGTACAAATAAATTATTACTCTTATGGACCATGGCTAAGTAAAAGTGCTGGCTACACTGAGCAAGTGCTATACCAACATCAAGCTAATTAGACTGACAATAAAGAAATAATTTATTATCAAGAGAGTTGTTACAAAGTGCCTACGACCACGTTGAGGACAGCGAAGAAATTGACATACAATAAACTAATAAACACATCGCATTTCAGTTCACGTTTTTTTTATTGAATTTCTCGAAGCAAAAAAAACATGACTTCGAGAATCCTGACCCGGGTTTTTCCCCGGTTTTCCTTCGGATAGAGGTGGATTTCTTATACAAGTTTTCTAGGTTTTGTCTAGGGGCGTGTATATTGAAACAATAAATCGTGAATTTAGTGTTATTTCAATTCTTATGATTTTTAATCACTGTACTCAGAATAATCTATAGTTCGATAATATTTGTACATGTAAAATAATTTTTTTGTGTTAAATTACAAACTTATTGACTTTCTATTAGTATTATAACTCGTAGCTAACTTTTTATCTTATCTAGGAATTTTTGCTGAAATTTTTGAATCCGCCTCTGCCTTAGGGCCCTTGATCGGAATTGATGGAATACGTCCCTTGCTTGCTTCCGGAGAGTAAATTAGTTTACTGTCCTCCACGTGGTCATACATTGCAGTTTGTACTGCTTTTTCGACCATAAATTTATTTATTTGGTAGCTTTCCTGTAGAGACGGAGAGGGACCGCGCCTGAGGTCTTGCTCTTCCGCAATGAGAAGGTTTTACAGGAAATAATTGACGCTGTAGTCTCAGATGTTACATCAGGCATTTACCAGTAGTGTCGTTTAGGATGTGATATGTATGCCATTTTTAAGGAAACAAGACTTTCAAAGCTAATAGTCTTTAGTCTCAATGGTGTTAGTCGTGTTGCACAGCATCCCTGAGGAACCAGTCCTCACGATCTTCGCCTGCCAGATCTACAGCTCACTTTACACGTTCCATTTTACGTACTGTTTCGTGGAATACACATCAGACTGGATACAGATTGTATAGAAATTTTCAAGCATGCTCTATTTTTAAGTACGACTCGTACAAATTGACTAGCACACTCCTAGAGGCATTTGTGTTATCTCGTGTTGGTTGCGAGGTTAATAGTTGTGCTTTTTTATGTTGCGGTGTTTTCTTATTTGCATAAGCGCGTAAATCAATCATAGAGAACAAAATATTGTATTAAATCAACCATTCGTTTATCAATGTAGCCTGTTCACATATCCAGTGAAATGGAAGCACAGAAGCTGTTAGTTGTTGGTTGCGCTCCCCATGGCGTTAAGAGACATCTCCTAGCAACATCCATTTCTCGTCCTACGTCGCGTAAAATGTCCATTTTCTGTACTCCCAGATGACATCAAACGTGACGTCATCCACTTGACATCCATTTCTTGTACAGCAACTGGACGCAAATTGTTTGTAAAATGGACCGAGTGGATCGGGCTTAACATTTACGCGTGAGTGAATGAATTCACTAGTGATCACAAACGTCGAGTTTGTATATGAACTGAAAATCAACTCAAACACTGCAACCTCCTCTGAAGATTGTTGAATTTAATTCTCGTACAACGAATTTATCCAACAAAGCAGTGTCTAAAACACGATCAGAGACTTTTGAAACACCCCCTTCCGTAGATTAGGACAGTCAAAGATGGATGCTGTAAAAAGTCATTGAACCGAACAGAAGTGTTTAATGTCATTGGTTTTCATTTTGCATTAACAGTTCTATCAGTTGGAGAAAAGAATATTTCCTCGTCGAACATTTCAAACTTTTAATATGCGTGACAAGGATTTGCAAGTGAATCACCGTAAATTGTCGCAGATTAAAAACTTTTGCTTTCTCCGTTTCTATGCATCACATTTTACTTCAAATGTCGGCACACTTCACTAGAAACCTGTAAAATGAGATCAAAATATTCCAATTCTTGGCGAATTTAAAATTATTCCTTTTTTAATAGGATATTTCCAGAAATGATGTTAATTGTTCTTCAGATTACATAGATACGACAGCAAAATGCTAAATGAAGTTTGTAGAGGAAATAAATTTTGATGCAATGCTTACCGGCTAAGTTTATCGAGATATATAGTGTTCAAAATCAACATTTCGGTCAGTTAAATTTTTCTTCAAACTCTTGTCGTGAAAAGCAGTTTCTTTGATTTCATATCAAATATAGACTTTTAAATTTGAATCTTTAAATCGCCTACAGATATTCGAACGGTTTTGTTTTCAAGAATCAGAGTGATTTTATCTGTGGAAAAAGTTCATTGCAATAGAGAGAATGATTTCCATTGAAATTAGGAGGGCTCTCAATTAAAAGAAAGGACGTTTCCAAGTAGTAAAAGCTAATTCTAAATCATAATAAATATGTTTTACGATTTATTTCCTTAATACGCTTAAAGTTATCATTGATGTTCACAAATGTTTAGGTAGACGAGTAGATAAGAAGTTTCTCGGAGCATATTCTATTTTTTTAGTGATGAATTTTTAACATTATGATTTCAGTCTCTCGTATTCAAATGAGATAGATACATGGACTATATATTTATTTTTCAATATTTGATGAAAAACGTCATTTTCAAACATCTGGTGCCGAAATCTTGAAAATGTTGAAATAATGTGAAGGTTTTATTACAATTTTTAAAAAACATTCGAAATTCGGGATAATATTCCTAAAATAAATTTTATTCACTTTCTGTGATTACAAAGAAATGCATTCTATAATCAGGTACTTTAATATATGTTCTATGAGTAAAAATAATCAAATGAATTCTTGAGTAATATCTGCGTTTTGGGGTCATGTATGACGATAAACAAAAATGAGAAGTGAATTTAATTGCTGGTTGAAACTATCTCATTTTTCCATACCACATATTTCAAACATCTGTATTGGAATACATAATTTTCTTCCAAATGTATCTATTAATTACTCGTCAATAATATTAAATGAGTATAAAATGGATTATTAATCTCTTAGAAGATTTTGTACGCAATTGGGCTGGTACATGTTTCTCGGAGTATTTTAATGAAGAGATGAAATTAGTGTGACGTCACGTCACGTGTTTCCAAACAAAGTTCCAGGTGTCGTTGATAAGCTTAATACTATTATGAAAAATGGTGATGTGCTTTGTTCCAAAGTGATGTCACTACAGTGAACGAGATAGATGCTAATTTTTGGGATTTTCGAAGGACGAAAAAATAAGAACGTTATGGATACCATTACGCAAAATTAACGACCGTTCTTAGTGTTTATTACGATCAGAGTGCAATGTAAACGGTTAACAACACAACTACGGGATGTGTTTGGAAACACGCTCAACAGTCGCCATGGCAACCAACAGCATCTACTAACGCCGTCTATACTTGAGTTTCAGACTCGAACACCTCCGTTCATGAAAGGAACCTGCGCCGAGACATTGGGTCAAGTCGTTCTGCAGACATCTTTTGCTGCAGGGCAACGTGTTGAGGGTTTAAAGTCAATAAACACTTGCAATTCAAAATATGGAATGGAGAACACATGATTACGAGGAAGCTGCTCCGTACGAAATAAATATGTTCACTCGTTGCAATTGTCTGGGGGAACGAAGCCGACGACCCAAACAATCGCTGGTGGTTGTGGTTCCTCACGAAGCATCCCCGTGTCAATCCTTATGCTAAGTCGACAAATACTACTTCTATCTCTACAACACACGTGCATCACAATAGCAACAAGAGGAAGTGTGAGGCCTCTCGCGCATGCGTGCTGCGGCATGGCCTCTCGCGCATGCGTGCTGCGGGCAGACGATCATGCACGAACGATGGCTGCATCGCCAGGTATCTCACTCCTTATGTTACGTTGAATGAAAACGGGAGGCGGGACCGAGATTGGAATCTTGAGTTCGAACCTCTGCCCCGTCTCCAATTTTCATTCCATATAACATAATTAAGCGGTTCAGTACGTTACCAGCTCTGATTTGAACAGCTGGTTGTTGGAACACAAGGATCGCTGGAAGCAGAAGACTCGGAACTCGAGCTCCACAGTTTGGTCCTCCGTGAAAAGGGAGGGAGTGACGGACGACCACATTTAAAACGTTTGCTCACAAATACGTATTCACTCACACACCATACGCATGCAGGGAGGCTGTACACAATGATCCCTGTTCCCTCAAGCTGTTTGAGAGAGACGGGAGCAACCACTGCGGATAACACAAAATTCACATTTCTTTACACTTTCCCGTGTTCTCATTCATCAAAAAGGTATTAAATAAGGAACAGGTGAAAGAATTGAAAGAGGAAAGTAAGTAGCTTTCCCCACACGTGGATGGGTTGGCAAGCCTGGGTTCAAAGCCTTTGAAACAAATTGGCACCCTACCGGGGAAAAACCCGGCCAATCTCGATACTACGTGGTTTCTATACATAGGAAGCTGCATTTTAAATTGCATTTCTTATATATTATATATGAAATGAAAAATGCTACAATATATTTTCACAAAAATAGTTGTAAGTAACTTATCTATAAAAGAAAAACTTTGACTTTATGTGTATAAGTTTGATGCTACTCAACATGCAGGCTAAATGGAGAAAAAGAGAAGAAAAGAAAAGTCAGATACGGAGAGGCAAAAATGAAATGTTTGTTGTCTTACTTACTTTGTCCTGCTCAAAAATTAAAGAGAAGAGAGAGAGAAGTTTAGAAGTTGTAACATGAAATATACATGTAACATTAAACAAAGGTTCACATATAATCATAGCATATCAAGATAAAAGGCAAAAGCACAGCAATAAATGCAGGAATGCAACATCGCTATTAATAAAATATATCTGTAAACTAAAAAAGCAGGTAATATTCGATCGGGTCATTGTCTGTTCCTGTCACTGTGAATTTTCATTTGAATAAACAGAGCATGCGCGCTCTTTTGTTAACCAAACAATAATTGTCATTTCTAATCTTACATAAAAGTGTTCGTATACGTATGCTACAATCCCTGATCATTATCATACTAAATTATTTTAATTAAAATACGAATTAATAAGTTATTAGACAAAAACCACTTTCCTAATATATTTGATTTTCATTCACCATTCTGGGAAAAATATTTTTAAAATATACATCACTTTAAACTGAAAGAAAAATTCATGACTGTACTAACTGGCGCAGATTTATTTTATGAGAGAAAAATATTACATCGCATTACCGCACATTTCTTCTCGCACTTCTAGGAGAATTTCGCGCGTTCTTTACAACAAAAAGTTAATTCTGCGCCTAGTTGTTACCTCTTTGTGCAAGAGATACATTACCCTTAACCACCACACCGCAAACGAATTCGACTCGGATGCGCTCGTGAGCTACAGCTGGAAAATAGAGCATGGCTGCTTCGTTCCCGAAAAAGTGCTGAGAGAGTTTTTGTGAATCTGCGAAGATTCATACCTCTTGTGGCTGTCTCTGCTTCTGCTTGAATCGCACGAAAGTAAGAATGCGGATTGAACCCCCTCGTGCGGTGTGGGAGTCAAGAGGTCTCGCGGTAAATTCACAACAACAACAAACACAACAACAATCACAACATCGACAACATCAACAACAACAACAATAATAATTTCATTTTGAGGAGTATTACCTGTATGGGAGTGGGGGAAGGGAAATCTTTCGCTACATTCCGAAAGCAAGCAATGGACCTGCCCAGCATTCGCTCTACGAGCTCTGGAAAACCAGAGGAAAACCAGAGGAAAACGAGAATCAGGGACCTTGAAAAGCAAATAACGCATTCAGGAGAAATTATATCTTCCACAGCAGAGCAATGTCGCATAACATTTATCACAGGAAATAGTGGACTTGATCTGTATGTTACTTGATTAGGATTTTCGTTGTAAATGCCGATATTGAACCATTTTTTTTGTTTGTGATGAATGGAGCTGTGTCAGAGTGGATCTGTAGAGTACCCAAATTTCTCTCGTTCGCGTGGTGCAAAAGAAATCAGAGACGAAATAGAAGGAATTTCCTTTTTGCATGCGGGACATCGTTCTTTGTAATATTAACTTCCAATTTAAAATACGATTCTTCTTCAAATATTGAATAACATAAAAATACATTAGCTGTTTTATTTACCTTCAGAACAAACAGGAATTTCGTTCACCCCTGAAAAGTCAGCGGAAATATTTTACCTCCTTCTCCAAAAACCCATAATGCTGTATTTCTAACTAGAAGGTTTCAAAACTGAGATCCAAGAGAAGGATGCAAGGCGCAGGAATGCTCAGAACAGACGAATTAGGATCAGCAATTGAGAAATCCACTTACTCCATACATACATTCTATTCACTTAAACAAATTTGAAGCTTTATTGTCCGAATGGTAGAGGTCTACCACACGTTTAAATTCTGAAAAATCCTCTTCTTCCATTAATAACCACTGAAACATATAAACCTCCCAATTATAAGAAAATGAATTATATCTGCATTTGGGGGATGCAGATTTACATAATTTTCCTGTACCATCAACCTTTAATACTCACGTATCCCTATTTTTTCTTTACTCACCATTCTTTTGAGAGTTTACAGCTACTGTGGAAATATTGCATCAACAGACTCTTAATAATTTTAAAATATGTCAAAGTAACTTTCCATAAATTTTCGAATTTATTCGGAATTATATAATTATTATTCTTGAAAAAAAAACACTAGCTAAAATTAAGTCATCAAATTGATTATGTTACGTTGAATGAAAATGCGAGACGGGACCTCAACGCAACCTGAAACTATTGGTGCAAGTTTCTTCTTAATACAAAATTCATCGAAATAATTTTACGATTCTTACAGTAATGCCGGATTGTAAGAAAAAGTGAGACGAAAAGCACAAAACAACATTTTAGTTAGTAAGGTAGCAATAAAATAAAATGTATCCATAAAATTTAGCATTAGCTTCGTGCTACGATTTATCATAGAGAAAACCGCATTCCGGGAGTTTTCATTACGTTTTGAAGAGGACATTCTCAGAAATGAAAAGAAATCTACCCCATGTACATTTGCTATAAACCCTCTCTCACAATATGGAGCCATCTGATATTTACTCAAGCATTTATTCACAAATTTTCCGAAACCAGTTTTGTAACTCAGTACCTTTCACCTTTCAGTAACAGCATAGATTCTGATGCAATTGGGCATATGCCTTCCGAGATTGCAACTGAACAAACATTTTCAAAATCAGTTGATCAGTGTTTTTGAGATACAGAGGGTCTAATCGCTGACTGGCTACTAATTCGAAGTGATATATTGTTTCAAAAATTGTTTTTGGTGTGTGCTTTTACAATATGTGGACAGTTGTAATGTCGTTTGTTTCGTTCAGCTGGCTTCATTAAGCTTGGGTTAATTAGTATGGCTTTGCACGTATCGGGAAAAAACTATATCGAGAAGTAAAAAAATATTATCGTTTTTTATCTATTTTCTCCCCGTTGGGCTTTCAGATCTTTCCAGGGTTCGATATTAATCAATGAACTTCTATTTACGGTTCGGACAATCCTAGCAAGGTGTGTATAAACACTAATTGTATAATATACCTTTCTATGACGAATTATTATTGCATAACATTTGTAATATTATGCATTGATTTGATACTTACATAGAGTGGTAGTATAATGATCGAATTTTGAATGCTTATGGGAGTTTCAAAAGATCTTTTGGGTATCGGGACCTAATCCTTGGTGGTTATCTAATCTACTTTCCAGTTTTGCATGTTTCTGTGCCGGGGTAATAATGGAGGTTGCCTCTTTGTGAATGAAGTTGGTTATGGGTTATGTATTTAATTCTTTTTGAGGTTGTGTATTAGGTATGAACCAATTGATCAAACGTTAACGGCTTTGAGATTATTTGGCTACTTTGTTCACGTTTAAATGTTTACCTTAAATGCTAAGGGCCGTAATGATCAGATAGACATACAGCAATAGAACCCATATTATGCCAACGTTGTGGATATACATCTGCAAGCGGAATAAAAATTATATATACTCGAGTTTGCACAAATGAAAAGTGATCCAGGACACATGGAAGCTTGATATAATCAATTTTAGTACATTTCATTCAGCGTTGAACTGTTACAATCAAAAATTATCATTTACGTTGATTTTTTTATTAAAGGTTTATATAATGTAATTTATTGGGAAACCTGGAAACCATCCCGACAATGTTAGGATGTAGTGGTAACTTGATGCAGATTTACTTTTAATTTAGTTCAGCTCGTAGTAAGAAAATTATACATGCATCTCGGTACCTAAATTCTGGGGAAAACACGCCAAAGAATGATGGTGATAAGCCAAGAGTAGAGCATTATTACCCAGGATGTACCATGTGATTAGTTCCCGCGATTTCCATTCGAGTTGGTCCATACGAGTGTCTATTTCAAGTTGATTAACTTAAGATCGTAGTAACGGTTATCAAATACGTCGCTGGTTACACACCTGCAGATTAAGAGAGTTTAATTGCAACTCTTTTACGAATTTTTAGTAGAATGTCTAAGCGTTTTGTTAAGATTTTACATATTTATAGAGAACACAAAATCGCACTGGAAGATGTGACCTGAAACAGCTGAAGGATGAACGAAGATATGACGAACCAATAATGGGCGAAAGAAAGCTTTATTTAGCGAAACACTTGTACGCGGTGAAATAGACTACACACGTTGAGATTGGTTGCGATTCATGTATCGACACAGAGGTTTTATGAAACATGAATTAGATTCCAAGATACATCACTACATAATCTGGCGCAGTATTGGTGATGGATTGTCATGAAACACATGCCGTATTAAACCTGGATATCCCCGAACATCTGCCGAGCCCCGCCCCGTCTTCTTTTGTGAATCCAGTACCTTCTTCAACTTCCTACTGAAACTGCATCTCAGTGCGCGTATTTTTCAACGAGAAAATCATTGTTCGCGTTAGGGAATTTTTCTTTAGAATATTCTAGAAGGTTATCGTATGCTAGATTTCTCTTTTCTTTGTTTCCGATAAACTGTTCCGAGAAATCTTTTTCGACACCTAAATTTTCCAGAATATCAATTTCACAAACTATTCCAACAATATGACAACACAACAAAAATACAGCAAATCAAACCGACAAATCTATTATAAATTATTTAACAATACGTAATAAACTGCAAGACAACCCGAGGCCAATAGTTACAAGAGGCGTTACAAAACGGTGGCGACACAGCATCATTCACGTTGAAACTTATTGCGACTTGCAACGGCTTCAGATGCGCGGTTTCACAAAACACACGGCGTGATACAGACACCGCATCACTGGAACCATACCACTCACCATGAGATTTGTTTCATGAAACAAGTCGATACGTATATCACAACAAGTGTTCGAAGTCTGTAGCTGCCACAGTCATGCAACGGCGACCCGTTGACTGTCGAACTCTTGCAAAACTATTTGACTGTCGAACTCTTGCAGAACTCTTGCAAAACGACGGAGAATTTCGAGCACTTGGTGTGAAATTTAGCGTGTAAATAAATAAATACAAAGATTTCCACTTCCAATACTGGCCTGTCATTTCTGCATTTTCGTTTTTCCTCCAGTGAATAAAGTTCGTGTTTCCCGCCATACTAAGAGAGACAATTTTCCTTTGGCAATTTCTCCGTCCTCAAAAAGTTTATAGTTTAATTTTGAATCATTCTGTACATAAATAAAGTATTTTTATATCCAAAGCGACCACGGTAGAATAAATAAAAAATGCCATGTCGCATCGATTATAAGATCCTTGATTCAAGCCCTGAAAATTATTTTATATAATTCAACTTTGTCAACAAGGCTGACCATTTTTCCTGTCATCTTGGGAATATTTCCTATGAAATCTGGCTATTTTTTCCAGTATTTTGTTTCTTATCAACTTTTATTAGATTTTCAAGAAAAGGTTCCCACTTTAGGATAAAAAGGGACGTTTTTGACATTTCTCAACGTAACATGGTTCAAAATTTTAGAATAAAAGAACCTTCTGCCCGAAAATGAGGAGAATTTTTGCACTATCATCTTAAAATTTATTTTAATCCCAGGGTTAATTCGTATACTCTAAACATTGAATTACATGATTTGTCTAAAAACGCAAAAAAAAAAAAAAAGCTATCCAGTCGACAACAAGAAATCATATGATCGTGGCCCAAATTTTGCTTTTAAAAGCTCAACGCAGAATTAAATGCTCAAAAATAGGTAGATTTCGATTTCATGTACCTTCTCTAGATTTCTTTTAATTTCAGAGAAAACTCAAATATCTAATTTTTAACGCAAGCATCCGAATCAGTTTTATTCCATTATAGGCCCCACACAAGGAGAGTGGAATTAATATTATTGATGCATTAAACGATATAGAGATCATCATTAGAGCTACAAAACTATATGGGTTTCCAATACATAGGTTATTGAATAATTTTTCTGTGTAGGGTTTGCCTAGATTTGTGATGTATGAAGAAATTTCCTTCCCACAGATTTCCGAACCACGTTACTCAGTTTTCTTTATTGAGCTAAATTGTCTTTTATGAATTATTGTCCTTAACGCCACAAGTAAAGAATGCGAATGTAATTTTCATCGAACTTCTGAGTCAAGCAAAATACAAATTGTGAACAATACAATAAAATCAAAATAATTTAATGAGTTTCGATATTCATGTGAGGTTTCGATATCTCTGAGAATCGGGATGATTTTTGAAGACAGTTCAGGGAATGAGTAAATATTAGTAATTAGCGTGAAGAAAAAAGGAATCCTCGCATCATTAATGATGTTTCGATCTTGTATAGACCCTAGCCAGGTCAATCGAAACAGGTGAATTGAGAGACAAAACTTTATACGCCGTGTTAAATAATATGAAGAATGTTTGAAGTGACACGAAAAATTTCATTTCACAAAATTTATCTGTCGTACATAATTCACAATAAAACGTTAGGTTTCATGAGTGCAGATGATTCTTATGACTAAACAAATATTCATAGGGTGTCCACAGGTACTTCATTCTCTAGGAGCAATAGTGAAACATGCTCGGGCTGACGAATCATCGCACGCAAAGATGCTCAACAATGTACCGATCTCAGTCTTCGTATGTCTGAGAAGATATATTGCGAGAAAAACATAAAGAAATACTATATACAAAAATAATTTTAATTATGAGATATTTTCCTGAAATATCGAGATAGATATTCTCATTTCTTTGGAGGGAGAAGATAAAGGACTTGGTAAATTATATACTTTTACCGCATTTTTGTGGAATCGTGGATTATTTTCTAACTCACTGCAACGGTATTAAATGAAATTCCACTATGAGAGCTAAAATAAATTATGCAATGCCTACACACATCTGGATTATACATCTCAACTACATTTAATGAGTATTAAATGAAGTAATTACATTAGACATCTTAACTATCATGGTGGAATATTATTCACCAGTTCTTTTACAAACCCTGCTGGGTGCGAAAACGAGACGAGATTAAATTATATATATATATATATATATATATATATATATATATATATATATATATATATATATATATATATATATATATATATATATATATATATATA
>NNCF01126926.1:48339-112046 GCA_002313205.1 Laupala kohalensis
TTTTTTTTCTTCATATTTTCAATTATATTATGAAGAATTTAGGTAGTCATTTAACTGTGAATATTTTCTGTATATTGTGATTGTACATGCGACCTTTTAAGTAGACTGAGTTTTTATATTTTCTTTACATTATCGGGTGAAGGGACATATATGTCAAATATTTAAACTAATATTACTTCAGAAACTATATCAAAACTATTTAAGAAAGAAATTGAATATTTATCTCCATTAAGACGGTTAAGAGACTTTTTTCTCAGGAACACCTCAAAATTTCCATCGAACTTTTGATGGATTTTTTAAAAAGGAAAGAAATGCTAGCAGGAATCATACGAAGGCAATGTGAATAGCAAAATTAAGAAAAATAAATATTGTTGGTGCGCACAAAAATATATTCAAAAAGATGGAATATACTGTTTTTAAAATGGAATATTAAATTGTAAATACCGTGTTCTTCCAAAAGTGCAAAATATGGGAAGTGCGGATTGTGCAAATTGAATATAAAAAGGAAGTTCAATGCAGTGCTTCTTTTGCATCGGGCACTTCAAGTTCTTGCAAAAACCTGCAAGCTTTATTCAAAAATGTTTACGAGACAATCTGTAACCAATAGTTTCTGCTGTGCATACTTGTGCTGGCCGTACTTATGATAAAAAGGGATATACGTTCAAGTTTTTGGAATTAAAACCAAAAACTAAATTAAAATAGTTATTTAGTAACATTTGAATAAAAAGACAAAGTGATTGTAAATGTGCAAAATTGATAATCAATGATAAATTTAAAATGTGCCATAAAGAAACGAACTGCAAGAAGTTGCAGAATTCCAACACTCACCGATCTGTAAGCCTTTGAGCACACAGCCAACATGTTGAGGAGAGGAAGAAGAAAGATAAAAGTAAGTATTAGTAGAAGGAAAACTTAGAGATAAAGATAGAAAAAATGGTCATCGGTCATCAGTTGCAGCCTTCAGGAAGTAAACCACAATACAATATTTTCTTTCCCTGAAGAAATCTTATTCAAGGCAATAAGAGATTAAAAACGAAAAAAATATTTCGAAATACAAATAAAGGATGGGAATACAGAATCGGGACGATGATACCAACCGGACGATGAAAGACAGATTAATTTTGAATTTCTGAACGATTATTTATTTACAAGAGATTTGGAAACATTTCTTCAACAGAATATATACTTGTTTGTCCGCGACGAACCCTGTCTCGGTAGACAGAACTATGTCAGAGTAGACAGGGCAAAGTAGACTCGGTAGGCAAGAACTATGTCAGAGTCGTACAGACCTAAGATGCAGTCGTAGTCTGCCTACAGGAGTTTTCGGCGCGAAACAATTCAAATACAATTACTTGATTAGAACTGATAACACATGAAACAAAGTGATCAAATTTTCTCCTGTCAATTCTTATCTGCATGTTTTCATTTTAATTTTTTCCTGGTTATCCGGATAGTGCTGCTGAATTCTTTGGAAACAAGTAGCTTTTGAAAGAGGAATATTCCGTTCCTGAAGTCAGCTGCCACGGACCTTCGACGTACACGCCAATTCAGACGTCACTCAGCCATATGGTCCACGTCCATATTGCCATTAAAACTTCACTGTAAACAAGACTTCCATTTGGCAAGGGCATCCGCCATCATATATTTAGAGTTACTTTCCAGTGAATTTGATTTCTCCGGAATGTAAATGTTTTTCAGATATTTTACTCTACTTTCAAAATAAATAAACTCGCGGACTGTTCGAAAAAGTAAAGAAAATAACAAAGGCAAAAGCTTAAAAGCGGTTTCACTTCTAATATGCGAATTTCAAAGCAGTTCCCAATTTAAAAACGCTGTACGTGAAGAGCGCCGATTGTGAGATTCCACGTTATGTTTGGTTTCGAGATACGGCAAGCTCTTGAGCATCCACGCCGTGCCTTCGTTTTGGAGAAGGGCGGAATGCCGTTATGATATTGAGCTAAGGGCAAGACAACGACACGGGTAAATGATTGCCGGTTCTAGATTCAACTGTTATTAATTTTTTAATGAAATATTGGTTCTCTTTCTCATTCGCAAGATATTGTTTTAAGAATGTTAAGAATTTTAAAGAAAAATATTTCAAAACATTTAAAAGAAATCCTCAACGAATCAGTTGGCATGTTGCATCGGCACCGGCCTATAATTCCTGGAATATATCCCTGCTAACACAATCACTTTGTATACATTATTGGATTCGTTATTGCTTATTTAATTTAAAAAAATTATGCGCAGTTCGTCAGTAATTTTTAAAAGTATCCTTTGTTACGAATGAAAATCAAAAAGCCAATGTGCACATTTATACTTCATAAAACATAAATTACAGGACAGTTTCCAAACTGTAAATATTTACTCTGTCGACCACCATCTTACGGTACAGCCATCGTCGCTTTCTTGTTTTAATTAAAAAATAAGTTTTACCGCTACTAAGGACGTTCGTTTCAAATATCTAATAAGCGGATAACTATATCGAAGTATCGTTTTCACTAAGATAACTCGTGATATGGGCGTATCATTTGACGCATTATATAATTTATATTTATCTGTAGAGATATCGAATCATTTACGGTTTGAAATGTAACTATGTAATTGTTAGCTCTACTTTTAAGTCCAAGAAAATAAAAAAAGACAAAGATATAACATTTATTGGATTTGAACGGTCAATAACTGCGTGATGACATAGAGATTGTTCGCGTTCAATTCGATTAATTATTTGGGTAGACCGAAATATTAATTCTGTTGCAACGCTACGCCGCTAAATACTTGCCTATAGAATAGTTAATAATTTTTTTCTCTTACACCTACTGGTACCGCATCGACCCCAAACTTTGATAAAAAAATCCAACTTTCACAAGCATAACCCATTTCAAGGATTACATTTTGATGGGAGGAAGGACAAAAGAGTGTTGAAAATTTTAAGCAAGGACCAATAGAACTTAGCTTTGCTATACAATCAGGATTTAATTGTTTTATATCCATAACAGTAGTGTAGACCCACGAGTGTGTTGTTCTTTCTCCCATCAAAATATAATCCCTGAAGTGGGTTATGTGTGTCCTTGTTGTGCATCTGAAGTTCTGAGTGATTAACACTTTTCTCCCTCCCGAGTTCAGTTTTGTCAATATCATTAGCGTAATAACTGTCGGTCAGGCGAAAACGGTGAGTCGGGAATCGACTCCTGCTTTGATCGCAGGAGCGTTAACCACTACACCACCCGTTCGCCTTCCACACGTGTACACCATTTCCACCCAGACCTCAATTTGTACTATAATAAATATCGTATTATAGAAGTTGTACTAGATACCATTATGGTGGACATATATGGTGTACAGTTGTGGAAAGCTACCGGGTGGTGTAGTGGTTAACACCGCAGGGATCCTGGATTCCTTTCCCGGCTCGTCGTCATTTTCACCTGACCGAAAGTCATCATACATCTCCTCCACGTGTAGGGTACGAAATAGAAGCAGAACATTCGCGTAGTCCTTATCGGTCCTTGAAAACACTCAAAGCGCTAGCTGCCTTCGCTATATCTGATAATCATTCGTCAAAACGATCTCCGGTCGGTGCGATGTTTTTCATTCCAATGCGCATCTGCCACGGTGATACAATTCCAGACTTCAAAATCTTCCTCGTTGCTTTCTTCAATCCCTAGACGAATCGTTAAATCTCGTTAAAAATTGAACGAAATGTTCAATCTCCGTTAAACCATCGATACTTCGATAAATCGATTCTCCACGCCTTCCAAGCCAACCCACCCACTCCTCGTTTACACTCTACTCCATGTCCAATACGGTGATATTTCTTCGTCGATCATTCCGTCAGATATCCTTAACCTACCCATACCCACCTGAAACACAAGCCAACAGCTACAGCTCTCCAAACTACACACCCTGACCAACCCCCATTGTTGTCTGTCGTCTCCCTTACCCCCCAGCGCCCCTAAGTCGCCAGACACCGGTAGGAAGGAGAAGGAATGATTAGAGGAAGAGCACAAGAGTCCCATGTTATGAGAATTTCGGTATCTGAATGTTGTGATCACGACGACTGTCACTTCCAATTCCAAAGTGACATTCTCTCAAGATCTTCAATGCAGAGTTTTTTTTAGCAACTCTAAGTTCAAAGACAACAAGTGAAGGATTATACTTCATTACGAACTGAAGTGTTCAACGATCAGAAGAAAAAAATCGTTTCTCTGAAAATTGGTCAGTTTCTGTAAAATAATTGTGTTTTTTAGAGCATAATGAGTCAATAACTACTTGTTTTAAAAGTGATGTTTACTTTCAATTTATTCGAAGAATTGTGAAAGTCGCACTTATTTCAAAGTTTGGGGTCGATGCGCTACCCTCAGAAAAAAATATTGCATTTTAATTAAATATTATATAGGCAAGTTTTCAGCGGTATTATGATTCAATTTTTCGGTTCACTCTATTAATTATGTTATAATTAATCGGTTACCTGGCGGTGCGGGTAACCGCAATTTAAGAGGTTTTTATATGTGCGTTCCATTCATTCGTCGGATGCCAAAAATGTTGAATTTTGTCGGCGCTGTTAAGCTGCGGTTCTTTCTTCCAATTCAGTAAATGTTATACTTAGTATTCGCCGTTTCTTCAGCTTAAAAGTAGCGCAGAAAAAACTTCATTAAAAAGCAAAGCGTCAATACGTATGCAGATAAGAGTTGCTACAAATCATTTGAAAATAGCCCCTGCCACGACTTACCAAAGTGAAAGCACACTTGGATATATTTATTCGGTTAGGATATATTTGAGGTAACGTTCTTACTGAATCATTCGTATAAAACTTCTGCTTAACTCGGAAACGAAGGTTCGTTCTCTGGTAATAATTTACGTGGATACTAAATGGAACCTTGCCCCTCCGGTGGCTTGCTCATCGCCAAGTCATCCCGGATTCAATTCCTGGCGGGACCAGAAAACATTTGTAGCGCTTCACATTAATGTCCCAGTTCATATGGCTGTGACGATTGAAAAGCAAACCGGCCCACCTTCCATCAATAGCCCTGACCTAACCTAACTCCTACCTCGTATCACTCCATGGAGATAAGTTTCAATAGCATTAAGCTACATTTCCCATTTACTAACACTAGAATGAAAAAGAAATCGCTGGACGATGCCACAATGACGCGATTTCGTCTCGATATCTTTTCCCAACGTTCTGTTTTAAACGTATATAATCTCATAGATAGCGGTTAACCAATCCGCGAAGTAACTAAAGACGTTTCATTGATTGGAAATGGAAGACGGAGTTCAAACTCAGGCCTTACTCAGTAGTGCGCAAAACTGAATCCCCCGGTGTTCGAACCCTGACCCCATAAAACACCGTGTCTCGAAATTTAAATTACCCGCCTCGTGGAGAGCGCGAGGTTTCATTCAAAACCCGAAGTTTCAGATCGTCGATTAAGAAACAACACAGTCTATGTGGCAAAAAGCAAACTTTCCAGGAAAATTGAAAAACCTTTGTGAACATCGGTGGTTCTATCATTATAAATTAATTAATTAATAAACAAACTTTATTGCCAAAAACAGTTGCAAACTGCGTATGACCACGTGAGGGACGATAAACAAAGTTACATTTAGTTATATTTAGTGGAAATAGGCGGAGTTATGTTTAGTGGAAAAAGACCACTTCAGCTTATTATCTTGGATTTTCGACGAACTACTTCGTAAGAACATTCTAATTTCCTTGGAGATTTAAAAAACACAATTTCCAAAAAAATGTCACTTGGGCGGTGTTGTTCCTTCAGCGACGAGATGCGGATGTCTCGTGCTATACGAAGTCCTAGCACGAGTAACCGTTTCACTTTCGAGTACCTACTCGTGAAGAAGATGTGAAAATGGCCGGGACCCGAACCCGGGACCGACTTCCTGTCTGTCTACTACCTGTCA
Organism: Laupala kohalensis; assembly: GCA_002313205.1. NCBI lineage: Eukaryota > Metazoa > Arthropoda > Insecta > Orthoptera > Trigonidiidae > Laupala > Laupala kohalensis. Next base: position 54,253 of record NNCF01126926.1, read on the forward strand.
TAAGTTTTACCCGGTTGTTCATGTTGCAGTACTTACGCAAAGCTCACCTCCCGATCAGACAATGTGTTCAGTAAATTATGTCGATCTTTTACGCGATTCGAGCTGCGAGGGACATGTAGATCGGACATGAGATGCGAAAGAGTAACCCGCAGAAACGATTACAGTATCTTGGTCCTACATCAGAAGTAAGGATAACTGAAAACTTAATCTTCTTCATGATATTACCGATACTTTGATCTTCACGCTTGAACTAAGACGAGGATAGTTATTTCTTCCGTCCATTTAGAATTGTTTAGATGAGCACGAATTTTGTGAAGAGTTTGCGCATTGGATATAACTTATAAAATACTTTAGAAATCATTGTTGCTTTTGTTTTCCTCTTTCTTTAAAATATCCATCGACTATGTAAGCAGAGAACAGTTCTCACGTGAAACAAAGAGGAATGGAAAATGCAGAGCAGAAATACCTCGAACCAATAAGGAACTGAACTGTTTATTTTTCGTATACTTACTTATAGATGTGAACGTGTATTTGTTCCTCTCGATAGCAATTTGTTTACATAATACATGTTATACCTTAAAACGCAAATCCAAATAGTAAAACTCACTCCGTATTCAATATTTGTGGTCGCATTAACGGTAACAAATTTTTATGAAGAATTTTCAACAGAGGCGGATTTCAAAGTTAGGCGTCCCCAGGCAGTATTAAGCATAGCGCCCTTTGAGAGAGGATTTTATATACATATATTTTAAATAATTATATATCATTTGTATAATACACAAACAAAGTAATAATTATATATTTTTGTTTATTTATTATTCTTATTTATTATAAGGTACAAAGTAGTATAAACAATGTAACTATCTAAAAAATAAAAATAAACCTTCACAATGAAGAATTCCTGATTGTCCGATTGAATCTTCTAAATAAATAAATTCTCCAAACAACTATGTGTCGCAATATTTAGACAATCAATTTCCATACAGAATTACGATAATGATCTTCTCATAAGTGAGATGTTCAACTCTTAAGACAGTCATAAACTAAGTATTGACAGAGACGGTTGCAGTTGTCGAACCTTCCAAATCTAAGCATTTTACCGAAAATTTAATGGATTTCTGGATGTACTGGATTTCATCCATTTTTATGTTTACTACTGACGATCCACAGTTAGCCCTGAAGAAGAGGTCAACCCATAACCTCGAAACGTTGGCAAGGAGCAATACCGATTAAAAGTAATTGAATGAAGAGTTGTACATCTCATTTAGGAGAAGATCCTTCCCGTAATTCTGCTTGGAAATTGATTGTCTGAATATTGAGACACATTGTTGTTCGAAGGATTTATTTATTTACAAAAATAAACCTACCTAAACACACTTATAACTTAGTTAACTCTTCGTAGGGAATCTTTGCTGACCCAACAAAAATCTTGAAAATCATATTTTAGAGAACATTAAAAAACATATTAAAAAAACATTTTTTCCAAATGTTATAATTTTTCCGTCACTTTCTTATGGAGCCCCCAAAATCTTGCGCCTCTAGGCAATTACCTATACTGCCTATACTTAAATCCGCCTCTGATTTCCAGGTTTGAGGATAAAACAAAGATGATCTACAAGGAGAGCATGTTCATTAAGAAACTACGATAGTAATGGTATTATTTGCATTCCAATTTTTTCTGGGTTCTCGAAAGGACTCGTAGGTACTAGTCGAGAGCAGAATCTCATATCGACTTTATGAAAATGCAAACATATAATGAATTTAGACGTTTATATTTCATTGACAAGGTGAGCAATGAATAGTTTGGTAGAAAAAAGTTTCCTGTTCTACACACATCGGATCGTTTCTAATCAGTCTTCAAAATATCCTCAAAGTCCATTTTACGATGGGAGAATCGTCTCAGCAGGGTGGGGCTGTTGTTTTTAATTTTCAATTCATTAAAGGATAACGAGCTACTCATTTAGGGGAATTCTAGGCTAGCACCACTTAACTCAGATTTTTAAAAGGTGTAACGACCACTCCCAGGGGTTTTAAAAGAATTTTTAACTTCCACTCATCTCTGTACATTTTAATACAATACGTAGCATACAGAATTCAAAGCCAAAAAAGCATTCAAAACTTCTACCGCATAAATTAAAAAAGCAGCAAAACCACGAAAAGCTTCTAAATGGTGTATTAGGTCTTCAAAAAAGCCACCACGAATAGTAATATAACAGATTTAAGTCAGAATTCAATTTTTTTAAAATCATAGTTGGAGCAGGTTTGTACATAATTTTTGTTTAGTATACTTGTTAGAAATATAGTAAGTAACGGTTTTACCAATATTGTTATTGATAAATGTTGCTGTTGTTAATGTCGTACAAGAATTATCTCAGACAATGTCATAAAATATCTTAAATAATAAGAGGGACATATTCATTGTAAAATACTATAGGAATATAACAATTGTTATACAACAATGAGAACCTTGTGGTATGATAAGCACCATCTTGGGGAAGTTTCCTTCAATGTATGAAGTAGGGGATTCCGTTTCTACGGAGTGTTCCGTTCAAAACTGAGCTAAGATTCGTTCCCTACCTCTGCGTAATGTTCCTCATTCTGTTGCAGCAAGTCGACACACAACTCCGCTAAATGGATCAAATCTTCGAGCTTCTTACTTGGAGCCACCACAACCTCTCCACTGAGGTCATCTAAATCACACAGAAATGTCTTTATTATTTGTTTCTTTAAAAAAGTTAAAAGATAACCTATAATGTGGATCCAAAATAAGCAACTATTATGTATAATAAGAGTCTCAACGTGATAAATTTCTGCTGGATTGTTTACATGAAGCATATACAAATGACAAATTTAAAAGTAGCTGATTGAAATCGAGTAAAAATTCGTAGACATTTTCGCATCGAGTCAATTTTCTCCAAATCCTCTGAGAACTAACAGCTACTAACTAATTACGTTTAACTTAATATCGACGAACAGAGAAATGCAAAATTACTTAATTACTTAAACTGTCTTTGTAGACTTATTAACACAGAAATCATAAATAAATTGTGATTTTGTCCCGGACTCAAAAGTAAATGACGAGGAGAAGAGCTAACCTTCAACGTCGAAAAAAAATTGACTCTATTAAAACCAGTGAAATTGACTCTTATCGCGGAAATTTGATGACCGAGGGCTGGATACTCCCGAAGCAAAAGTCGACCTATGTTGAAACCAAAATTAAGGTTTTCACTTTTTGACGGTACATATAGTTAGAATGTATCGCCAAGAATTCATACTTTATCACAAAGCTGTTCTAAACGCAAACTTAAGTTTGCTCTAGACAAATTTTGGATGAACGAGAAACGACTTGTGCTGAAATAAATATCAGCCAAATGTTGAACATCCTATATTTTCCAAACCTGAAACTACAAATAAAACATATGTGAAAAGAAGCAGTCAATTTTTATGCACTGCATTGCAAATCTTTCAAAAGTTTCGATAACACTGAAAAAGAAATTTAAAAAAAACGAAAAATTTCCATCTGAATCGAGTCAAAAAACTCTTTCGTAATATTTACTGTAAATAAAATTGTCTAATTTCTTTTGGAGAAGTAGAAATCTCTAGACACAAATTATTCTGACATTATTTTATTAGTGGTTTTGTTTCGAAGCTCGACTATTAACATGTCCTGTGCCTCGTACTCACACCTTTGAACAGAACTTCAATGTCATCAAAAGTGAAAAGGGGCTACACAAAGAAAAGAGAAAAATAATCTTCGAGTCTTCTTTCTGGAAAAAAGGGAAACATTGCGTGAAGTAGTCATCAGAATGTCTGGAGGTAAAGTAGATGCAAACACCCCACAACACGAAAATGCGAATAAGTGAGTAAAACTGAATGAAAAGTGACTGTCTGGGAGTACCAATGCAAGATTCCAAAGAAAAACACCCAGTTAGTGGACAGTTTATTAGCAATTCCATGACACTCCAGGATTCTGAAGACGACTACTAATAGCTCGGAAAACAGATTTCCCAGTTTAAAAGTTTTGGTCTTGTGATGTGAAGTTGCTAATTTATTCTTTTAATAGGTAATATAACTATAGATCCAAAAACTTCAGTACCTAACGAAAGTTTTTTTCCGGACATGAAATGTTGCGGAACCGATTGGCATTGGATGAATTGACACCCCGAGTGACTTGTAATGCAATTGAGAGTTATTCTTCCGTCGGTAATGGAAAATTATGCGGATCGTGAATAGTTGGCCTGGGATGCACACCTGTCCGAGTGGGAGTAATGAAAAACAAACAAACAAATATTAAGAATTATTTGTTTCAGTCACTTGACTGTGAAATCTCAAAGAAATTAATTATTACTGTTTAACTACTTTTAATAATAATAATAAATTTAAATTTATTGTCAAAAAGCAGTACAAACTGCGTATGACCACGTGGAGGACAATAAACTACTTAACTAATTTAAAAAAGTTTAAAAAGGGCAAATCCACATGAAATGGGCTAAGATTGTACGGACTGTTCTAAAAAAATGGTTCAGAATAATGTCATCGGTTTCTACGTCCGAAAGTACATCGCAATCTGCGATTCTTTCACATTTTCACTCAAAATTTCTCAATATATCTTTCATTGCCACACAAAAGGTAGTTTCTGAATGAAAAAAATTCCAAATAAATTTAACGCATTGAAAACTTTCTCCGGAATCTAAATATACCCATAACTTTATGATCGGATACTTCCTTTGGAAGAAAATTTAAAAAAAAAAAACAAAGCTGCTATTTTTTAGTACGTAAATACATAACTCAAAACACGACACTCACTTGTTATTTTAAGCTGCAGAATGAAAAATATTTAATATCAACTCTTTAAAAATGATATTCATTCCTTTGGGTGTTGACGGGATTCGAGTCGAAAATTCAATAAAACTACAAATGAAATATTTACCATGTCACGTAATCATTATTCTTTTGAGATTTTCCACCGTAAAAAATCAGTAACCGAAATATAATGCGCAGAATCAGATTCTACGGGAAATTTCGTAAAAGAATACAATAATTTCGCATTTGTTTCGTGGGAGACGGTTCCTTGAAAATAGATCCATCAACACTTCAGTAGGTGTGTAAGGAATGACACTCCGGTGGCTCAGGGCTAGTATGTTTGCTTGCCACTGAGCCAATCAATTCCAGAAACAATTTGTAGCTTTTCACATTAATGTCACTGTTCATATAGCTGTGACTTCTGAAAAGCGACCCCTCCTTCTCCCCTCTACCTCCTATTGGCCCTAACCCTGCCAACCAAAATAAAACATTTATTATTATTATTATTACTACTCCTAGTATCAATAACTCTAACTATTACTAACTACTCCTACTACATGCACCTCCACTTGGGCCAAGTTATAGGTACACCCAGCTAACCGGCCCACCTTCTAACAATAACCCTGCCTCACAACTCCGGTCGCTCGATGTAGATAAGTTTCAATAGCACTCTTCATTTCCCATTTACAAATACTACAATACAAAAAGAAATGACACGAATGCTCGCGTCGGTGAAGTTCGGCATTCTTTCTGGTTTTTGAGAGTAATTTTGTATGGAGTCTTACAATAGGTACCTTAATTCTGACATCTTTAGTTCTATACAAACTATTTTGAAGACCTAATGCACGATGCTGTTCCTAACTTTGTATCGATCCAGTTGAAGCACTCCGACATAAACTATTCATCAAAACGTCTCATATCATTTTTTGAACAATCATCACTTGGAGCTAGGGCTTGGTTCTCGCTCTCACATCCTTTGTATGGAACATAAAAACAAATGGCAACCGACGTGTAAACATCGATGACAGCGCTCTAGCGGATGGTCCAAACTATTATTTTATTTTATTTCGTGTGTTGAGATTTAGATGGTAAGCCCACTCTTCAACCTCGTGTTTCGGGTGAGAGAATAAGAATGGGACCGTCAGGTACAAGGATGAACCTTAAAGTAAAAAACCAATATTTGCCTTTTTTATTCCGCACTGCAGATAGAGTCACTTTTTTTCTTTGGACAGTCCCAGGTCAGTCAATTTTTTTTTTTACATTTCGTACAAGATTATGTATGATGATGATGTACAGATGTCTCTAATGGGTCGTTTGGTGTGAGTCTGCTTTTCGGTTCTAATACTCGTTGGGTAAAGATACTTCTTAAATGTCTCGAATGGTTCACGTCGTTCCCTACTGACGTTGAAGTTCATATTTTGCGACTCTTCGTAGCATTTGCTGGAGTTGGCTCTTTGAAATGAGGATCTCAACTGGAGGGACTGAACCGTGAGAAGCCCTCTCACCTACACGCCCTGAAGCCATTGAGAAGGAGGACGCCATCGTTGGCGGAGTGCAGCAATCGAACCTCACGGAGATAAAACGCAATCATTGTTATGACAACTCTAGTCAAAAAGGCCATAGGAATACCATCTGTTATCGCCAAACGACCATTGGTGGCCACTTGAAATGAATGGCAGTTTGGGTTAACAGATGGCCACTCAATGACCATTTTTACTAGAGAAACCTAATGATTTTTTAGATATCTAGGACACCTTGAAAACATGACTGATTTGCAGCTGCAGGTACACTGCACCATTCATCGGTCTCCCACAACATGTGAATCATGCCCAACCAAGATCGGAAGTGTCCCAGTGCCCTGGTCGAAGTTACCACATTTAACCCTTTTCGTTGTCACGAATGAACAAAACCTGTAGAAGAATCTTTTGTTGTATGAAATCAAATATAACCACAAAACCTCCCAGAATGTTTCATTAAGTCCCAGAGTGACTGTCTCAGAATCGCTCTCTCTCTCTCTAATATCAGAAAGTTCAGATAAATTTTTTTAAACTACTATCCAATATTTGCTTCCTATGGTCAGGTCTCTGTTGTTTCGGCCGATGTCTAGGGAATGAATCTCTCAGCCCAAAGGTCTTCGACACGTTCATCTATCTTCCGATTGCTGCTCACGAAATGGGGACCCGTGCGAAAATGTGTCAGTCCTACCAACACGAGAGAATCAATCAGTGGCCCCAAAAAAGTGAATGACTTATACGAAGGTTATTCAGTATTTCATTTTTAGGCCAAAAAACATAAGTAATAATTTATTTATGAAGATTGTATAATGGGCGTAAATAGAAGATAAAGAAAACGTAATAAACTTAAGGATAAACGCAATTTACTTTCTTGTGCGCAATAATTTCAACTTTAATTCTGTGTATTTATCGATTGCCACGAGAATTGTCACGTAGGAGGCTGGTTATGAACTAACGTTCATCATAGAATCAACAAGTAGTGAGTAACGTCTCCTGGGAGGGAATTCTCTCAGGCAACGTTTCTGTTCATAAATTATTCCAACCACTCGAGTATCGTAACCCAGAATGACAATCCATCTCAAAAACGTACTAAGACATAAAAACAAATTTAGACAATTACTTTTCTTCAACTTATCTCCCAACTTCCAAAAATTTCAATGCCTAAGTACATTTCCAACGTTCATTGGTTTATCAATAGTGTCAAAGTGCATGCAAGCAAGGCGTAAAACAACATAAAGACCTTAAATAAAGAAATGTCTACAGATACGTTTTTATCATTAAAAATTTAAAGGTTAATGAAGTTGTTGGAATTAATGTAGTTAAAGTTTCACAAATCAGCTACACACAGACTTTGAGTGTAGTTACCTTGTACGGTTCCTTCTCCACCTCCATGAAAAAAGAAAAGATGAAAAATCCATTATATAGGTTGCATTGGAAACTATCATCATTTAAACACCAGCTCATACTCTGATAAATATATCACAAATGTCGTTCATTAAATGAACTTTAATGTACTACTACATACTAATTGGAACTTATTTCTAACTAAACTATGCAACATCCTTCCTCTCTAAATGTTTCTTATGAAAATAAAAGTCAAGCAGCGGCTGAAAATTTCTAGAATTTAAGAAACTGTGTATTGATAAGCAAAAAAGAAAAGCAAGTTACTTGTCTTTTGATTAATTTACTGTAATATCAGCAAATACTTTATTAAGGATTACGTTGTGTAACATGTCATTATACTCAAGTTTCTATAAATTTTAAGTCCTGTTAAATTGAAGGAACCATATTTCAAGTCCAAAAAAGAATTTTCATCTCATAAGATTTTTAGACTTTTTTAAAATCATAGCATACTTGAAAATATTTTAGATAAACAGTGTCCAGCAATATGTTATATTTCATATTTCCACTTCAGAAAAGTTTTGTTTCTCCTCCCAAGTTTTGGAAAAATTTATCATCTTCAGATTCAAAAGGTACACAACGAAGCCCTTACTTTTCAGTTTCTTGAACAATGAACACAAACATGGAGGCAAATCATGACTACAAAAAGAAAAGAATGTAAATAGCTAAATTTAAACAAATATCACCATCAAATAATTTTTTCTTCATTGCCAATCATATAAGCTTCTATTGAGGTGAATATGAAGCAAAACAAATTCAACTTGAGATTTCAAATAAAACTGAGAGGCTCTGAAAGCAACTTACCTCAGAAACGCTATTATTGCTATACTAAAACTAGTTCATTTCATGCACAGCGGAGGAACTAGATTATTAATGTTGTGATTATAGTTGAATACTGTTTTTAAAACTTACTTTGATTCAAAAGTAATCCAGAAAGACTAAAAATTTGCTGAAAATTGTGGATGATTTATATGTCTCTTAACAAAGATATAAATTTATTACGCACTACGATGAATAAAAAGTAACAGTCAAAGTATGCTCCTCATTGCCAAAAATAAAGATAAACAAGAAATAATTGGGATTTTTCTCTGACATAATCTCTTATTGTGAGACCATATGGGCTAGATACCTTCACAACAGGCAGTAAAATTCAGGAATGTTTTCTTGGATGCAAAAAGAAATTTCCATGGTCACTCAGAAATATTTTCTTCCAGCTCTATTTCTCTATTTCCCTATTCTCCACATTAATATGCAGTTTTCATTATCTTCATTTTGACAATTATATATTTCTTTAAACGCAGATTTTAATATTTTAAACCAATTCTGAATCATGCCTTATCATGCATGTTGTCGAGGGATTGGTTTTCTACCACAAATGGACACTTCAGACAAGAGGTAATGATAATATCTCTTTTTTTATGACTTGTAGAAGAGAATATAATTAACCAGAAGTTACTATTATTAACATATTTAATTCGAGCAGCACATATAATACATGTCAGTTAGGACAACCAATTTAACTTTTCATACATTTTACAATGACACAAATATTTTTATTAAATTTAATATATTTTTTATCAGAAAATACAGACAGTAAAGCTATGTTTGAAGAGAATTGTTTTATATTGAGTATTACAACACAAACAATATTTCTCAACTCAACAATTACTTTCTATTTTCTCTTCTGATGATAAAACCAGTTAAAATAGTTAATTGGTATAAGTTCCTTTTTCAAAGAAAAGTACACAGATTTTTCTTTGACATATTTGTAGTATATTGAACTCACTTGTGGTATAAGGCAAAATATATAAAAAAGAAAGAAAAGTTTGGCATTAGATTCTGAAATAAATGAATAAGTGAACTAATTTGAATGAAACTTTATATAGAATGCTCTGTAATCAGAATTTTGCATTCTTTAATTACCAATAAGATTCCTCTTTTGATGACCATGATGAAATGCATATAAATTCTTAGCAAATAGTTTTAGGAGCCTCTGAAAAAAAATATTTCTAGTAGAACTGAAATTTCTTACAACATTATTGTCAAACCAAACAGAGGTGAAAAATGATTTACTTCAAATGAATATCTATTAAATGCTGGAAACAATCATGAAATTACAAAATTTGTGTAAACTAAATGCGTGGGTATTTAATATTTTTTTAATATTTGAGGGTTTCTTCTTTTCTCTTTGAAAAATAAGAACAACAAGGAACAAGTTTTGACTGAGCGCCCTCACTTCTCTTCATCCAAGTGCATGAGAAAAATATACCTTCGATTTTCCTGGTTCAGTGGTGAGTGAATGTTCAAGAACAGACATTAAAAGGGTGGACTTTTTATATTTTAAACTTAGTTCCATTGTCCTTTGGAACTAAATTAAATTTTTGTGATTCCTTTAATACTATGAAATATTAGATAAATATTATTAGAATGACTGAATAAACAATGAAATATTACAAATTTTAATTAAAATATAGTTGACAAATAAAGTTCCAAAGCTTAAATAAAATTTTGAAATTGAAATTTCAGAAAAGAATCATTACAGATAGAAAACCTTGTGCATTAATATTATTGTCAGAACTCAAAAGTTCTGAACATCATTGTGCAAAATTCTTACCTTCTATTTTAGCTTCAGAGGACAGTCTTTCATAATTAACCAAGGCGGCAGTTTCAAGGCTTTTCTTTATCATTCCACGCACTTCTTCTGGAGGCACTGGAGTCACTACATCTTTCATAAGTACCTTCAAACAAAGATAATTTGTTGAGGTGCTAAACACACCAAGAAAATGAATAGAATATGAGCCAATTTAATTAGTATTCTTTTCAATATGACAGGGATCTTTTTCATTGCTAAAATAAATCCTCCTCAACAAGACATAGTAATGTAGAAAAAATTGTCCAGATTTGTATCTAGTAGGAGAGGATGAGCAACAGGAGTCAGATTCAACTTCATAATATTGAGAACTGATCTGATGCTTTGGCCAATGTGGTCACAAAAAGTATACATCTCAATGACATATTTATGAATGTCTATCTGCTTTATTCTTTGGGCATTCAGACACATGAATCACAAACTTTGGCAACTTCATCAATTCAGATATCTCTGAAGTATTATGAATAATGTGGGTGATTCAAATTCTGGTTCTTGTTGAGAATTTCACATGCAGATACACTGATGCACACTAGCATGGAACCGGTAAACATCAATTTTCAAGAGTTACAATGAACTACATCAAGTGCATTAGAGAGAATCATATTAAATCATCTGAATGACCTAGCATCCAGTGAGAACACATTCTCTGTAGCCCTTTCATATATGAACAGTATTGTATAAATTTATCATTAAAATGGCAAGCAACTGTGAGTATATCAGTACCATGCTCAAATCCAGTCATATCTACACTGTTTTCTCTCAGAATTTAAACTATGGTCGAATGTTTTTGAAAGTAATTAGGAAAAAATGTTAAATCAATTTACTTGCAATATTTCAGTAGACATTTATAACCTCTTACCCTTTCTAATAATGAAAGAGTTGCTTTTAGGGCTCCTTCTGGTCTCCCAAATGGAAAGCAGTACCTGGAAGGAAGGTAAAAATAAATTACCAACCCACGACATCTACAGAAAATAAATCCTAACTGACACCAACATGACAATACTACTTGCTCACCAAAACATACAGTAAAGTAGATTTATATAGATAAACATTAAAATGATATTTTAATATATAATTCATAAAGGTTAGCATGGTATCTGGAGAATGCCTCTAATAAAGCTTATCACTCAAGAATGGAAATGAAGGGTTTCAAAATAACTTGTATGTTTAGCTTTTAAGAGTTGTGAACAAATAAAGACTTCTTCACCATACTCTAATTGATCATATACAATCTTGCAACAAATGAATAGTAAATGAACTGATAAGTTATCAATAAAAATGTTCCAATTTGTTAATAGGTGAAAATAATTATTTATTAATAAGCCATGTAGTTATGCAAGGCAGTTATATTTACATCCAAATATATCTCCAAAACAAGTTAGAATAAATAAATGAATTGGGTAGAAGGTAGAAGAACACAGCTCTTCAAATCAATTTCCTCTTGAACAGTATCAGCATCTTTGTAAGGACTTTTAACAGGGGTGGAGGTAACACACACTTCCATGCATTGACATTAACTATAGGGTTTTTGCAGGTAAATATTCCTACATGAGGTGAATTACATAGGCTGAATTTTTTAGGGATCAAAGTGCACATTTACCGTTTTTAGATAAGTGCAAATTATTTGCTTAAATATTCAAAATAAGAAAGACTGGACATGAATGTAGAATATTAATTTATATGCTATGATATACTTCTTAATAATAAAATGATTATAAAATTTATGGAATTGTCACAATTCCATAACTGGTTCAAATAATGCATCTCAAATCCATCCTATACTTTCAACTCATTCAGGGGTGTCTTTCTTAATCATTTCACCTGATCAGATAGCTGAATACATAGACAAAATTATTAATACCTTTCAAGGGAAGAACTCTTATTGCAGCTACTGTTCCCAAGATCTAAGTAGTAGCTGAATATAATTCCTGAGACTTGATCCAAGGTCATTGGTGACAAATTTAGAAGACTTCAAGTCTCAAAGAAGGATAAATTGAACATGAAAATTGCTGAAGGTTTCTGAATTATGTTGTTGGAAAAGCATCAAAAAGGAGCACTGATGATCTGCAATTCAATTTTTGCAAATATTCTCCAGTAACTTTGTACTGTAGACTTTTATTTTACAAAGTACAAAATGAAGGTGTCAACAATTGCATTAAGAGAGGTAGTCTATGACCATCACATACAAGAAGAGCGAGTTTTTTCATTCTGAATCTTGCAAGGTAGGTAGGGAAAGGTATAAATAGTACCAGAAAAGTAGATGGTCAAGTCTTCTTGATATAATTGACTTCAATGTGCAAGGTGCAGTACATAGGAGCTCATGAACATCCAGTCAGTCTAGTTTGATGCTTGGGCATGACCACTGTGCACAGTACCACAGTGATCAGCAAGACCAGTCTTATTGTTGTTGTCAGAATCCTAGTCATGATATTGGCAGAGCAAGGACACTGCTATTTTCCCGAGTAAAGCAAGATTGTTACAGAAGAAAAATGGCATTCAAGAAATGTGACAACAAATCTAAGATGCTTGCGAAGAGGAAGATGAACAACAAACTAATTTCCAAATTGTTCCAATGTTGGACCAGACATAGGGAAGACCACATACTGTTGTTTTTGAGCCCACCAAGGACATTTTAATGTTAATGGATCTGAGCTCCTGGGAAACACCAGTTCACTTAACATCACCACTCCAAGAAAGGAGATTTCCAAACTTGATAAACCACTAACAGCTGATAGTTTGTAGAATTACATGCTAAGCTCATAGTCTGGGATACTGTCAAAAGGATATAAACGATATTTTAATTGCTGCACCTTGAGAGTCCTGAGAAACATGATTGATGTTTGCCTCAATAAGTATTATTTAAGAGGATTGGTTGTTTGGTTCAATAGATGAATTCATAGGGAGATGAGTAATTAAGTGTGAACATTTGGGACTGCTTGCCTACTTCCTTAAGTCTGGCACTGTGCATGTACTTGCAAACTTTCGAATTGAAAACCTCATCCGTTTTTGTCCATTTTACATACTCTAGCAACTGTACAAAATATTTAATTAGCTTATTTGATGAGGTACTATTGCATTGGACAAAATAGAATTGCAGAACAATTATTACATCTTTTTAGAGAACCACTGAAAATAAAAATTTTCCTTAGATAATAAAAATTTCTTCTCAAACCAAGAAATTTATTCAAGAGAAGAAATCAAGTTTCTTACCAATATTATTCCTATTGGCAGGTTTGGACATGTTTCAGCAAGCCAAAATAATGTTTGAAGGAGAAAAATAATGAAGGAGAAACTAAAAAAAACTGTTCTTTTGAATGTAAGATGTATGAGTTATATGTACGATGAATCACCAAATAATTTTTGTTCTTAGTTCTTCTAAAAAGCAAAAGGGGAGTGTTGTGTCTAAATCTAAAATATCCATCAGAAATCTTTCCTTGTTCCTCTTCAAATATTTTCCAATTGGTTTTCTTCATTATTAATTTAACATATTCATCATTCATTATCTACATGCCTGATGAAGGCGAGAGCCGAAACAATTTCTACAAATATGTGAGTGAATTTTATGTGTTGAATTTCCTATTTTCTCATTACCTTTCAAACTTTTCAATTTATAGAAGACTGTTGTGTTGCTTTATTTTCAAGATTTCCCATACAATTTGAAATTAATCCATAAAACAAATTGAATTTAAGTTTTAGTCTATTCATTATTATAGCTATACCCATTCACATAGGTAGTGAATTGTCACAATATGTAACAGCTATTATAAAGTTTGCCATCAAGTCTTGAATATTTAATGTTAGAAATAGATTAATGAAGTCCCATGAAGCAAGGATTAGGGTTGAAAAAGTTCGTAACAGTGATTAAAAAGTGAGTGCTATCTAGGTTACTACCTTATCCCTCTCAAATTTTTGGAAACATGTCAATTTCTCAGAGATAGGGAGAAATTGTTATACAATTTTCTCTGAAACATCAACCTAAAATATTTTCACTAAAAAATAGGTTTCAAATATTGCCAAGCCACGAAATTATTGAGTAGCCTATACTTTCATGAAAAATATGAAACTTTAATTTATTAATTTTTTGCAGAACAACATAATATTTAAGTATGAAAAAGTGTAAGAAATATGTAAAAATCACAAAATACTTTAGACCCCTTTATGCTTCAGTTGTTAATATTCAAATCATTCAGTGTCCAAATATCTAGTGATATGATGTGACACCTTCCATGAAATAATAATGGCAACTCTGTGGTTGAACTGCTTGTATGCAGGCAGAGAAAATTGGGGGTTCACAAAATATATTATCTTCTTAATTACTAAATGATACTTTGTTGGGCTACAGTTACTACAAAATCATGAGTTATCACTAGTTCACTTTAATATACTTTATTTATGGAAAAAGTATCATACATTTACTATGCAAACTTTCTATGACACTTCACTCATTATAAAGGTGGGGCAGCATGAATTATTGTTGACATTAATAATTCTGGACAGTTAGGAAAATATGCATATTTTCAGGACTGTTAGGAAATAATTGGGATGTTTTGTCACCCAAAGACTCCCGATCAAATGTTTACATTTGAAATTTATTTAATATGGAACAGTATTTCTTCATTAATTATCAAAATATAAATTTCACCTTAGAGGCATATTAATATCAAAAGTTAGCAATGTCTAGAATGAAAGTTTTGACATTTGCAGGTGGCAAAGTGCAGGAAGTCACAAGAACTTTTGAGTAAAATGTAATCACATGAATGGTTTGAAGAAACAGGTTTAGCAAAAGATATTCACCCAGAAATTTGGTATCGATTGAACTCAAAGTCAACAAGTATGCCTAAGTGAGGTCAATGATAGAAAGAAGGGGTGATAGTCTAAGTATAAGAAGTAGACATAAATAGAGCAAGAGTCCATAAAGAGTTGAAGCAGATTAACTAGAGCATCCTAATGAATATGCTTTAGGATAAAATTGGTGATGGTGAAAGCTAGATTTATTTATGAAATACCATGATTCTAATATCATACCAAAAATATTGACTATTAGAAAGAATAATTTTCAACCTCCTCTATGGAAGAAGTTCTTCTTTAAGGAAAAAGAAAAGCACTTAACATATTCACATTACAATTCTTCACTTAACATGTTCAAATGTGTAGGAACCCAAATAATAGTTACCTGAAATTTGTTATCTGGTTTTCCAACAAGATTCGTAATCTTTCTTTTATTTCTTGAAATCTTTCTTTTTCTTCATGTGTTACAGTTCCTACTCCATCCGGTCTGCAATTATGGCACATCCAATAAATTAATATAAACATTGTAAATTACAGAAAAGAATCATTCATCTAAAACAAAAATTTTTCTTTAAGAACTATTTAAGTGAATTAAAATAATTCCAGAAAGTAAATTGAAATATTCATTTGATTGCATGCACAAAAAAATATTTCCAATATTTTCTTATAATTTAATAATAATATACATCTTTTCCAATCCTTCAGAATGGTAGTCTAGATGAAATGTTTCAAGATTTCACTTTCTGTACTATTGGTAAACCCTAATTTTTGAACTTGTTTTTATTGACATAATGCAGTCTCAAAAATATTTATTTTCTGATTCTATCAAACACTACTTTTTAATACCTGTTGTCTTTATATATAAGGAATTGAAAATAACTCACATTCACTTTTTCTCTTACAGTTACAAACCTTACTCATTCATCCATTTCGAGAAAATGAGTTAATCATTTATTTACAAAAATGCTCGCCTAAAACATGCATTTTTTTCTTGTGGGGCTTTAGGGCTCGTCAACGTCAAGGTAAAACTTACATTAAATAAACAACACAGACACGTGTCCATAACTTAAGCAAGCTCTCTATATTCTAGGAAAATACACCCTTTTCATAGTTATTGAACTAAAAAAAAACTAAGCACTATAACTATAATTCATACCATTATACATACTGATGAAATCCAAAAATTTATGTACACCTAGTAAAAGAGCATGAATATACAGGTTTTTACCCTGTATTTTAAATCAGAAAACTCAACATAATTATTGCTGATATAACAAGGAGTATCACAAAATTAGTGTATTGTGAGAGCTTTAAATGAAGAATTATTTCAAAGAAGCATAGTATAGTAAACGTTGATGGGAATGAGGGTTGAAGGGTTGGATCAACCATGAGGGAAGAACCAATCCATTGGAGGATGGTGGGACCATTTGATTCTAGCTGCCCTGGAAAACTGGATTCTATGGTGGGAGATAGGATGTAGCATGGAGACGGGTTGATAGAACCAAAAACATGGTCAAAGTACGGAATAGGGAGATTGCTTTTACCAACAGGAGAGACTCATCATAACACCACCTTCCTTCACCACTGAAGTAAGGTACTATATCTGATGTACAAAATATAAAACAATTCAACACAGAAAAGACAAATAATTAAAGGAGAGAAATTTTTATAATCTGTAATGAACTGCTTGAAATGTAAATTTAAGAGAACTTGTATTCATATTATCAGTACTGAATTAAATAACTAAATAATATTAAATATTGCCCTGACATTTTCCATCAATTCTGTATTCAGTATTGTTTGGATATTGACAATTTCAAATGTAATTTCTACAAAATTATTTACAATAACGAATGGTAGAAAATGTCCAAATAAATTGTAAAAAATAATTGTCCAATTTCACTCTGGACATTTAGTCTGACTTCTTAAAAATAATAATAGCAAATCCATAGTGAATTTCTTATCTCAAGGAAATATATCTCATGATTTGAACTATCTTGTATATTATAAAAAATAATATTTCTTGAAAATGATCCTATCTATTAAAGAAAGTACCTAGAATTAAAGGAAACATTCACTATTTTAATTTATTAACAAGCTTTGTAATGGATTTAGTACATGGCACTCATAAATATACCTCTGAATCAAGTTTAAACATAAAAATCATTGCTTCAACTTACAAGTACAATAATTCATTTGATCCAATAGTGAAAATGCCAGTCATGAACACTTCTAACAAGGTATGTAAAAGGACAAGTACTTTTTATTTCTAGCAGAGAAACTTGAAAATAATTTAATAATGATTGGCCAGAAAATCAGCCAAAACAGTAATGTGCAGGAATTAAATTATTTTAAACTATTTACACAAGATTTTTATCATGATCAGGGATGATTAACTCATTGGACAATTATATCTTTTCATGTAACAGTGAAGCTTTTATAGAGATTATTTCTTGGATGCTACAGTTGTCAAAGAGAATGTACACATTCATTAAATAAAGTTATCTACTTATTTAATGAACAGCCATGCAATACCTCAATAAAAAATGTTAAAACAATTTTTCATAGAAGTAATCTAATATATGTACATATATTTCAACTTTACTAGTACAAGGCCATAGGTACTGTATTAATGATAATACTGTATTTTGCATGGACACCTATAGTACTTGATTTAATCAAAAAATAACTTGGAATACTATTACTGAAAATGCTATTTACAGCAACTACTTTGTGTTTTCTAAACTTAGTTTTAAATGTGGCATTAACATTTTATTCAAACTACTTCTACTTCCCTACCATAAGAACATGAAAATTCTCTAAAAACACATCAACCAGCACATTAATTACAAGGATAAATACTTTAAGGAAATATCCTTCAACTAATTAATTATCACTACCAACAAATAAACAGAAATTTCCTTCATTATTATTGTATCATGGCAAATATTTTGAAATAAAATATATCACAATGGATTATAATAAACAAAGGTCTCACTAAGTATGGACTCACATATTGATTCTAAACAGTTCTGAAATTAAATTTGTCATATTCTTTGAGTGATATTTAAGGAGGTGGGTCCTAATATCATTTAAAGACATTATTTGAAATAATTTTACTTGGGTACAATATATGACGAGGGTGTATCTGAAAAGTAGTGTTCAGTTTCAATACTCAGACAGTAATAAAATATTCATAAAATATTAAAATACATATTTAATATAAACTAATAATTAAAGAACCTGATTTATGCAAATGCAAAGTTTTGTTGAACTTGACGGGATCTGATTTATATGAACACTAATCATGGCCCAGTTTTGTTTGCAGACAGAAAGTAGCATTATGAGAAGGAATCTTGGTTGATACTGCCCAACAAAAATACATTAGGGTTAATCAGTTCTGATAATCAGATTTTCATAGTAATCTCTTGTCATTGTGTTACTCCTGAACTCAGAAATGCATTGGAAATTCCATTTCCTTATTTTCTGTAATTCAAATAGGAACAACTTAAATGATTCATGAAGTTTAAGAGATATTAGATAATAATTGGGAAGTATATGTAATATTTTTCCCTTTAATCAACAATAATCATTTGTAAAACCTCTTGAGCTTAAGTAACGTAAATAATTTAATAATGATTTAAGCAAAACCTTTATGTCATCTATTCATTTTAATAAATGAATATACAATTATTATACACACATTCGAAATAGCTATGATATTTTCATCTGAGATGAAACAGTTATCTTACAAATAATGGTGAGTTTTGGTTCAATATTTTCTTCCTTTCTCCCCAGAAATTTTACAAAATCATATGTTTGAACTTAAAAAATGTTGTTGTTCTATCAAAAAGCAGACAAAAGTCTACATAATTGTTATTTCAGTTCTAGAATATTAAAAGAACAGTATCTCTGTTCAATTTCAAGAGATGGAGGCATTTCAATGAATAATTGTTATGCATTTACAATTATCTTAAAATTATTTGCTTGAAAAATGGTTGAACTGAAGCATAATATATTTTCAATTTCTGTTTCTTTATGATAAATTTTACATAAGTTTCCATAAACATTATTCTTTTAATTTTTATTGTTATATTTATCTTGGGTGTGTTATGCACATTTTTTTACAGTGGCAAAAAAAAGGATATAAATATACATAGTACACTCCCTTTCCTTTTTGATCATTTATACATTCTGTAGGTTTCCACATCCTAAATAATTGTCTATTACAAAATGGAAAAAAACTTGAAAATTTCACCCTATCCTTATATTACCTATTTAACAAGAGGACAAAGCTGTTGTACACTGTTCATCTCACTCCCCACTAACTAAGATAGTAAATTAAATCACCTTGTAAATAGTAGTCTTACACAAAGATTTACAAAGTAGACGTTGATTTCAATTTTCTGCTGTACATAATACACTAGGCCATAATGTAGATCTAAAACTCTTCAGTCTTCTCAACTGGAAATCGAATCAAATGCATATGGAATTGATGTACTGTACAAACAGTGAACCTGTCCCTGTCTTTATTGTATCATGTCCATTGTGAATGTGATTTTAAAGAAGAAGTTTTGTTTCACGAGTGCATAGTTCATGAGGTTCAGGAGGTCTTGAATGTTAGCTGAGATGAAACTTAAACTAGCAAATATTAAGTCTTGTATGCTGCAAAAAATGTCTTAGTTATGTGAATAGAAAAGTATAAGAGAAATGTGAAAGGTTTAATAGTCATGCTCATAGCAAAAGCTGAGGAACAGTGTCGTGCAAGAATAATGCATGCACATGGAGTTTTCCTATTTACTTGTATGTTTTATGAAACTTTAATTAATTTTTTTTAAATATTTGAGTGGTATAAAAAACATGTGTCTCTAAATAAATGATGGTGCTCAAGAGAAAATTAAATAAAATTATTTCAAAAACTAAATATACCAATGTGAACCCCTTGAAACATATATTCCATGTCCAATAAAGTGATATTTCTTTTCAAATTTTTCTCCCATAATTAGATATGTGGGAATGGCTATTTTTAACTCAATATTGGGCTGTAAAAAATTATTATTAATTGGGATGTTTGTTAAATTTCTTAATGAAGGATTGCCAACAGCTGGTACCCACAGAAACAATAGAGAAAATTTAAATACTTGTAATAGATTTTAATTCCCGTTCACAAGTAAACCTACTTTTTGAAATAAGATGATATACATCTATCAAAATAAATTTGTGAGAGGGACAGCCAAGAAAACAATTTATTAAGCTCTTGAAGCAAGGAAGGACCACAATTATTTCAGCATTTCAATATCAGTGTTTTTTGGGAAAAGATTCTAGAGCTTCAAATATGCAAAAAATAGTCACATGAATTTAAGTATAGTACAAGATCTCCTTAAAAAGGATTCTCATAATAAAATAAGTGCTTACGTATTCAACAATAAACATTCAAACCCATTATCCAAACTAATTTGGGATCAGACATATTCAGATAAGTGGAAATTCAGATGACTGGATCTGTAGCCCAGGAATCAAGGGAAAAAATGTGAGACAGCAAATCAGATTTTTTCATTGAATGACTGGAAACATCAAGTTCACTTTATGGCTGATTCTCTCTCAATGAACTCTATTTTGTTTTCTTTTTTCAAAAATCTATTTGGGTAACTAGGGATCTTCAAAAACTGGGCTTCAGATAACTGAAGATCTACTGTAATTACAATACAACAGCAGCAAAATCTTCCATTGATTTCATAGATAATTAAATTTAACAATTCCTTGGTTTGAGAAATAAGAAAGAACATGACTTTTTTTTTGTTCCAATTCTATTACTGCTCATTTCTTCTGAGTTTGTGAGATTGTTATGTCATTTATAATAGTTTTCTTGATATTTGGTATTACCATCAGTACTATTGGATTGAAGAGCAGAGAAATAATTAATCATAAATGCAATTTAGATTAAGTACTTGCATCAAATTGGTAGCATAGGTGATAAAGACACAACCCTTTACTTCAAGATTTCAATTTCTACTTAAAATGAGAATGATGATAAAAGTGCCCAAGACATGTAATCTTCCTCATATGTGTATTCCATCCCCACCACATATAACCTTCCTCATATGTGTATCAGATCCATTGTTGAACCATTTAATTTGGCAGGGGAAAGACCACAAAATGAAGACATATTTTTTTGCCATTACCCTTGGGTAACTCTTCAATATAGTTTAATGAATACCACTCAATATCTGTCCAATGGGTATGCTTGGTGAAACAATAATTCCGATCATAGACTATGTGTATCCAATATAAAAATTCAAATCTATTTTAGATAGTTGGAGTTTGATCATGCAGAGTACACATGCGTATGTTATGTAAGAGCAAATAAAGAGAAGTGTGAAAGTTACAAACCTGACATCAGAAGTACCTTCAAGCACCTCCGTGCTAAGTAAAAAATGTACAGTATTAGAGAGGAGATTGTGAATGTTCAATGCATTTGGCACAAATATTCAGGCAGAGTAAATGGTAGAAGTACATTGCTCAGAATAGTGCAAGTTTTGTGATCTGTAGTATCACATGTGGTGAAAAAGCATGAGGAAGAACACTTTTTATGTCAAAAGATGTTCGGAAAAAAATAATGATGGTATAAATTCACAGGGAGACACATGTTAACATCATTCTTCATAGAAACTTCTGTAGCAAGAGTTTAAATGAAACAGTGGCTTCTCCTTAGGAACACATTCGGGATCTCAAAAATACATTTCAATTTTATACAGATGATTTGTAGTAGGTACCACAATAATTCTAAGGATAAGGAGACTTAATTTTATCTTCAAAAATAAATAAATAAATATGTTCCTCTTGAGTTTATTGGTATTTGATCCAGCTGAGAGTGAGGTATTTGATTTGTCTTAGACATAAGTGGTGATGTGCAACTGATTTGTGGTTCCCTTTGTTTGCAATTTCAGAGGAATATTTTATGTAAAAGTCAGAAGAAGACCAATCAAGAGCATTACACTAAACCTGCAATAAAAGACGTCCATTGATTTGGTCTTATGGCTTCCACATCTAGCATATTTTTCTTGCTAACCTACAAATTTTCCCCTTTGAAATTCTTTTTCAAAAGACTCCATGATCATTGCAGGTATTTTACAGAGGTACCTGTGAATACCTCAACAGAACTGACCAATGAAACATCCAAAGGAAACTTAGACTTATGATTAACAGAAGAGAAAAATTGGTGCACGCATTTGTTTACTCCGTTCACGAATTTTACGGAAAATCTCTTATGCATAACCTAATATGCATGTTAAGAGTTGCTTAAACAAATAATGAAAATAATATATCTCACTGCATTACTCTGTGATTATTATTTTAATGATCATTTAATCTAGTTTCAATAATACATCTCACTTAATTATTATTTATTCCAGCAATAATGATAATAAAATAAATGTAACTAGCAGGTAGATTTCAGTTAGCTTTTACTACCCGAAAAAATCATAAACAAATATAAAAACCTCATGATACAGAGCAATAAAAACGAATTTAAAAGCTTAAAATTTATGTAAATGTAAGCAGAAAAGCATGCCATAAACATCCTCGCTCATCTTCATTTTTGAAATATTGGAATGCACGGGACAGCAAAGCATCATGAATATTGCTTATTTTCATGATGTAGTTACTTATCAGAGACCTTCCTTTTATAAGTTGGAAAGATATTTGAAATTGTGTACAAGAATTTTTATTCCTCTTCAAGCCAGAGTTTGAATTAACGAAGGCAAAGGTAGGAGAGTCTAAGCACAATTCAATAAAATCTTTTTAAATCTAAATAATAATAATTGACTAATTTTGACTTTTTGTTTTTTGTTCTTTATGCATTTCTAATGTTTGACATTTGTTTTTATGCATTTCCAATGTTATTTTGTTGTGTCTAAAATACATAAAGGAGCGCGTTCAACAAGTTAAATATTTTTTAAAATTTGATTTACGAAATCTAGAACCCTATTCCTAGATAACATCACCGGGATTCACATTACTTGTCACTACTTATCATTTCCATTGCATTTCGTCCCGTACGGTAAAGGATTTTTATACGCAGCGCAATGTTAATGTAAACAGAAATGCATTTCAAAAGAACCACGCAAATGCAAGTACAAGACTGAAAACAAAATAAATACTTTCGCTGTCATAAATTTATTTTATTTCCGCTATTAATAAAACGGGTGATTCCTCGGAAAACGAAACTATTGAGGAGGGAAAAGTTGACAAAGTTTCACCCCCACCCTCAGATCACTTGCTGGATCCGCCCCTGTACCGATTACGAAGGAATAGTAATTTTAAAATAGTATTTTTCTGCGTGGTTTTTAGTCCGATCGATTCGTGCACTTTAGTTTTGTATCGCGTTCTGTTGTTACATAATTAGTACCCTAAAATTAGACGTAATACAGGACCTCAAGAGAAATAATTCATCGTGTTCTCCCCATTTTGAATATGGTAGTAATAGAATTAACGATTGTTAACTCGCCTCCATTTTTTAAGCTCTGCACCCCTAAGTGCAACCCCCTATTAAGACTCAAACTCTCGTTTTTTGGGGGGAGAGGGCTTTAGGGTTTGTCAAGGTCATTAGAGCCCTTTTTTCGTTTTCTCTCGAAATGGTGAAGTTTTTGCGAAAGAACTCTGTATGAAACATATTTCCTAAAAATAAATAAATAAGAACTGCTACATCTATCACAAAAATGTTCGCATGTCATATGCTCTCCAATCAGGGGGTAGTTTTTGAAATCACAATTTATCGATCATTATTCGTTGAAAAAATGATGCCTAATGCACATTCAGTCCTCGAAGCACGCATGGACAGGGGTAAGCGCTTAAATGCTCTTAAAAACACATGTTTCAATGCCGAAAATCCGATTCTGGGATGGATTGGAAGAGTTTGGTGACACCGTACCTATTTTGTCTTTTATTCCCTGCGCGCGAATTTTAGTTCACAAAGAGCAAAAATAAGAGAAATAATTCATAAACCTTGGCCGGTTCAAAATTATTCTTATAAAGTAATATTAATGTAGATTATCAACTCGCCCCATTTTTTTCAGAGACCCACTCCATCAAATGGCTTTTAGGGGTGCGGGGTTCCGAAGGAAATAAGGGAAAGTTAATAATCGTAAATAATAATTTTATCTACAAATAATTCCGAGTGAGAAAACTCGATGAATTATTTGATAACTATCCGCCAGGTAAAAATGAAGATGAGCCGGGAGTCGAACTTGGGAACTCTACTTTGATCGCAGGGGTGTTGACCACTACACCACCCAATCGCCTTCCACAACTGC
Source organism: Laupala kohalensis (assembly GCA_002313205.1). NCBI lineage: Eukaryota > Metazoa > Arthropoda > Insecta > Orthoptera > Trigonidiidae > Laupala > Laupala kohalensis. Next base: position 78,720 of record NNCF01126926.1, read on the forward strand.
ATTCCATTCCCACGCAGACCTTACCTCGGCTCGTCGCTATTTTCACTTGGCCGAAAGTTATCATATCTTCTGTGTAGGTGCACGGAAGAAATATAAGCATTAATGAATTATTATTATTATTATTTTAATGTTTGTCTACTAAATAGTATGTTGTTATAAATGATGATATGTATGGTTCAAACCATACATCACTCCTAAATATGATATAATATATTGAAGCAATAAATTTACCATTCATTATTGCCATACTTTCTGAGAACTTAAGACGAGGTTACATGAATATATACAACATTTGTCACTCTATTGACAATTCTCAGAGGAAACAGATCAAATTTTACTCTGAAAATGGTCAAAATCTCCTATCCAGATCCAAAGAGTTCCTCACTTTCGCACTTCTGCAGCGAGACGTTTTCAAACGAGACAGTTCAGCACGTGAGCATGCCTTGATTGAATCCAGTGCCTAGCAGATCTGAAGATAAAACGATTCTTTCATCAAAAGCTACGCAATACCAACTACCCAGACAGCACCGGATATCCGTTGGACGCCCATTTTATGTCCGCTACATCTCAAACACATTCGTGGATTTCACGGATGTCCTGTGGACGTCCCGCAACGGATATCCAATGGATATCCGATGGCGGATGTTCTACAGATTATTCAATGACAAAGTGCTTTTTATTTAAGGAATATGTCACGTAATTTGGATTATTAATTCTTATCACGTATAAAGTACTACATCTCTTAATTTAGGAAAAGAATTTTTTTTAAGTTAACAATTTATATATCGCATTTGTTATAAATTTTCTTAGTATTTATGGTTAAAATATAATCACAGTTTATTTATGTTGTTAATAGATCTATAAAAGTTAAGACAACAAAACAACCAGTAAATAATTATGTTTAAACATTTTAAACTTCCTCCATAATGCGACGATGTGTGTTCAATTCATGTCGCCAACGCAGGGTTAATAAATTTGTATAATTCAATATTTATTCGATATTTTTATTCATGAAAAAAGGTCTGTAATTTTATATATATTATTTTTTACCTATTTTGTTCTGTTATAAATAATTCGATTATAAGATACTGAAATAGTAATTTAACATTTCCAATTCTTCATTAGATAGAAAGAGAGTATTTGTTTCTAAGGTTGGTGTTGGATTATTCTCGTCGTCTCGTCGGTGCTCATGCACAGATTATATAAATAACATCTGTTCAAGTGTGTCTGGTTGTGGAAGATACCGGGAAGTTGTGAATTTCTCGCGAAGCCAGTGGAACAAAAGGTATGTATGCTACTAGTGTTACTTTGTAACAACCATTTTAGAAGTCAATCTTTTATTATAGCGTGGTAGCACAGATCTATTAGTTATAGGTTAGATTCGCAATTTCATTTAAACCATGCCGAAAATTATTTCCAAACGGCATTTGAATCTGAAAATACAGGTTGATTAATTGCGTGATTGCATTTGTTTACACAGGCAGGACGAAGCAATGTAAATAAACTGTGTTAACAGGTGTTGAAGGCAGCTTTAACAGAGGAAGTTGTCTAGTTTGGTGCTAGTCTAGATGATCCATGACTGGCCGAACGTATATGTAGTAAGTACTGCAAATTACCGTAAGTAATTTCTAAACTAATTAGTGCTTATCTGCAATGATCTTGGATGAGGTTCCGTTGTGTTAATTGAATTGATGTATCGATTAAAAGCTTAGTACTCCTACTTTTCCACTTTATCTTTGTCGTATTTGCTCCAGGCTTTAATTCTGTTTAGTAGATTCTGGGTGTTTGAGAATTGAAAATGTTGAAATTTTTTGTTTTAAGTCCTATTCAACTCTCGTGTGAAAAATAATACTGTTCTCAAGTAAACTGATTTAGTTAAACTTGCTATCAGTTGGTAATATTCTACCTTATCTGTTTCTTTTTGTTGTAGAATCTATAAGGATGAATGAATCAACGAAAATGGATTGTGCCAAGGAAATTGAACAAAATGCAGCCAACTGGTTGAGACATTCTCCAGAGTGTATAGCAAACAGGAAAAGAAAATGGTGAGTTCTTTATTACTTAATTGTTTCACATAATGTCTCATTCATAATAAAAGGGGATTTTTTTTTAGTTCTAAAACAATTTTCATCACTCCACTCAGCAAATGTAACATTTTTGTTGCTTGAGTGCTGCGTTGTTGTGGCTCCTAGAATTGTTTGAGTTTTACATGCATTTATTGCACTTTAGGTCATTATTAGTATGCATTTTATTTGAATAAGCTGTAATATTTTAGCAAGAGTTATTGTTAAATTATTTATTTCTATGCAAATGGAGAAAAGACTGTCCGAACTTGTGAAACATGTTTCTCAACCTTTTTTCTTTTTCTTTTACAGGGTCCAGCAAAACAACTTGTGCAGAGACTTCCAATTAAAATTTGTATTATTATTATTTATATTTTATGGCCTTAATTGGAGCACTCTTGTCAGTTTTGTACACTAGTTCTTCATTCTCTCAAATCTGAACTTTCTTTCTTCATCTGAAATCACCCTTCCCATTGTCTGTTTGGTTCTTTAAATCCTCTATTGTAATTTGTAATTTTGTTCTTTCAATATTTTGACTTGCATATGTTGCTTCTGGTTGTGTAACTGTTTTTTTGTATGTAATGTCCAAAAGATATACCTGTTATTATCTGGGCTACTCATAACTTTTTTTTGTGTGGAGTGGGAGGATAACAGCTATATACTGTATCTGACAAAATAAAATTAATTTGTTGATATGATATGTTTTTTATTATTTCTATCTTTCCTTCACCTCATGAATGTAAAGACTACATAAAGGAAGGTATCTTGTTCATTGAAAAATTCAAGTCCCTCTAATTTTACAGAAGTGTAAGGTTAAGTTTCAAATTCTGTATTAGATATAAAATATTTATTTGAATTGTTATTGAATGTACTATCATACTTTTTAAAAATCTTAAAAGAGCTGCACCTAATTTACAACTATAGTTAGGTGCACAGAAAAATTTAGTGATAGAAATTTCTAGATGTTATGGACGTCCGGGGTATATCCATAGATGTCCAGAGAATGTCTGGTTGTGGGATATCTGGATATCCAATGGACATCCCAAGGGATCACCTTGTGCTGTCTGAGATGAAGTCGATTGTTTTAAAAAATAAACTAAAACGCACGAATACATTCATTCTCACGAAACCGACAGGTTGGTTTTGGATATTTGTTGAACTATTGAAAATTATGAAAATATGTATTCCTGGATATGTCATGATGAGAAGCACTAAAAAGGTTCCATTACCATAAATCCTACAGTTAATGCAGGCGAAAGAAAACAGCGTTGTTACTGGACAAGTCCAGAGTTGCTGATGCCACATTAAATGGCTATCATTAAAATTAGATCACTTCAAATCTAACATTTTTCGCAGCTCTGAAAGGAAAACCATATTCATACAGTCACAGTCTGGTGGACAGAGAGGCAGACAGATGAAAATGTTTTCTTGATGTGAGGATGACAAGGTGCTAGCACTTATCACAAAGAAGTATAGGTCGCTATTAATGAACTGGAGTTGCACACAAGGATACATTACTTGTTTACAAAACTGAGGTGATAAATATGGAAAAATACTGTTAGTAACCCGATCTGAGAACAAAGGCCGTTATTACACGGTCATATTTCTAATCGGTTACGATTTTGTCACCGTACTTCCATTTATATAAATTATTTATGAATTAGAAATTTCCCGTAAACTACGAAAATCTAAAACATTCATCATTAAAGTAAAATTAATTACACCTAAAGTTTTCAGCGCATTGGAATTCTTGGTACTTTTACTTCCCTTAACATCACATACCTTGGGGTTGAATTAACTATCGCACGAGCTCTGCGCAATGTAATTCTCAATTTTAAGCAATTTCACCAGAAATGCATTTCACTCACCTGTTTCCATGGACGTGACTGGCACAAAAGGCAAAACTGTAGTGGATTAACGTTGGGTCTATCATAATACCTTTTTCTGCTCTATCTAATAAATCATGGATATAACATAAATGTCTGTAACAGCCTCGCACGCCGTATCTTGCACAATATTCGTCAAGTACAAATACTTGACCAGGACTAAACCAACCCTAGAAAAATAAAGAATTTAATGATTCATTGTTTACTATTTCGCAGTTATAGTAAAAGAAAATGTTTTGTTTCGCAATATTCACAACGTGTTTTCTTGAAGAAGATGAGATAAAAATGTTCATGAACTTTAACAAAAATGTTTGTCCTGCCATATTTCCTATTTGTATAACTATTGTGAATATTGAGAAACGTATGTGCAACGATTCTCCTCCATTAGAAGAGAAGTAAAATCGATTAAAGTTTATAAAATTGACGAAAAAGCAACGAGAAAATACAATAAAAAATAATTACGAAATCAATTACGGGGTGATTACATGTCATAAAACAGAATCTATTTTGTCGAAAATTCTTCACCGACGTGAAACTTTCGAGACTAACCTAAGACGAGTTAGTCATTACACCAGATCGCTTTAATAATTTCAATGATTGAAGAGTTCTTCCCAGATGTTTGGACCTATTTGTTTTATATTTTATTCCAAAATGATGTGGTCGCTGTCGAATGCACACAAACGAAAACTGATGTTACTCGGAAGTAAAACGCTTAAGAAACTCGGCCAACGATGGCGAAACAAATAATAATTGTTGCTATGACAGGGAAAACCCTCTGAGCCCTTGATGATTCTATTGTCCTCAATGTGGTCATGGGCAATTTGTAACTGCTCTCTTGACGATAAATTGTAAATTTATTTATTTATTGTCAGTCTATCTAGCTTGATGTTGTACAGGGCTCGCATACAGTGTAGTCTACGCTTTTACTTCGCCGTCGTCATAAGGGTCGTGATAAGTATACCTCGCATTATGTTGGCTGTACATTCGGATTTCTTTAATCTTAAATCTATCGCCAATATCGGCCGTCAATTCAGTTCGCTTGCTCTTATATCACTATTCTGTTCTTTCTGCATCGAGTGTGTGAAACGAATATTACCTTGTGTCTTTGTTTGTTGTGTTATTAACTTGTATTTTTTACAGCAAATAGTCGCTTTTGTGACTACTATTAATATTTATTCAGATATTTTTTAAATCCGTAGAAGTTGGTAATTTGTGTAAGGTGGCCGTATTACATTTTTTTCGGTAAAGTTACATGAATTTTAGTATAGTCGTCGCAAAACCAGGCAATAATTATTTGATTAAAATTATTACTATACTAGTGGATTACAAAGACTCGTGTAGCGTATCAGCATGAATGTGAAAAAATTCTGTCGAGAAAATGGAATCGTGCTACTCACGTTCCCACTCCACAACAGTACTAGCTTCTCAACATAACAGTATTTGGCACTTTAAAGGGAAAATAACTTAGGAAGGTCTATCTTGCCTGTTTTAATTTCTTTCGGTCAGTCATTGTGTCCTAATTAAGTAAGCCTATTATATTTTTCACTTCATTCGTTTAAAGTTAATTGAATTATTAGAAAGGGTATACAGTTTGTCCGTAAGTACCTCATCGGGGGAGTAGTGAAAGAAGCCATCAGAAGGATACAAAACGAAAGAGTGTTAAACAAACAAAATATATTAACGAACCTACATATCTATGACAGTAATTCATTTTCAAATCGAACACATTGATCTATTCAAAAATTTAAAACAATCAAAAGTAAAAATTGTCCTCTTTTACCCCCTCTCCCTGAGATGTATTTAGTACATGAAATTATCATGGTTACGAACATTTTTTAAAAAATGTATTCAATGGCAAGCAATATTTTGGAGTTAAATCACATCCTCTCGTACAATGACGTTTTGCCTATTTTGTGTTTCATACAAACTTCATCAACCATCATAAAGCAAATTATGCATTATAATATCTAAAATCTCAAATGACCTGACATAACGTGATTGGTCACATGAATTTTTTAAAATTATATTCTAGCATTATTCTCAATAATATCAAATGAATACTTACCAACGAACAATATGGATCGTTAAGTCTGTAGTCTAGAGTTAATGTTTGTAACATTTTGAATAAGGATGCGTGGTCGAATTTGCAGGGATCGGCAGATATGAACTCTTCCATACCATGTTTTCTCGCTCTGTCCGCATCTGGAGAACAGAAAAGCAACGGGTTCAAAACTACGATTTTGAATATCACTAAATATACCTCGTCATGTTCAAATTAGATAAAATGTTTTGAAATGGAAAATCGAAGGGCATGTCTTTCTAAAAATAAAGTAAAGGCCAAAGAAAGTAGAAGATAAGGGACATAAAAGAATGCAACTACGTTTGTGCTCAGAGTGTGAACTCTGCAATACCCATGGAAACTAAGACGGTAGTGAATATTGAAAAACTAAAAAGAACGATTTGAATAGCTAATTATTATGAAATATTTGTCTAAAAATATGTTTTGCAGTTAATAAAAACGCCATTATATTCATGTAAACATGAAGAATCGTTATTCTTATTTTCGTCTCGAGCGTGTGAAATCATACCTGCTCGTTATCCACAAAACAAAAATTCGGTGGTTATCAGAGGTTTTACACACTCATATTTGAACTGCAAATATCAACAAAATACCCCAGAGCGCAACAGATTGCCAGTTAACCTTTTGTAAACTTGCAACTATATTGTATCACAGAGGAAACAAAATCTAGGCAAATATTGTAACACGATTCTTTGTAGTCTGAACTATAATTGGATTATGACATCTTTATGGAAAGGAATGTGGAATATTCCAGAGGGAAAGAAATCATCACGATAAGGAACAATTGTAGGACCAGTTTCATTCCTATTAGGCCGGTATTACACAGTCATATGTCTACAATCAAAGGTATGATAGGTTCTCTCTACGAGAACGTATGTCATAGATATATGATCATAGCTGAACTATAGCCAAAGATTGTGCATAACACAGACATATTCATCTAAGTTATTTGATAATAGAGATATGACATATAAATATGATCGTGTAATATTAGTCTTACATTTCAACAATTAATTTACAAACATAGAAATCTCTTAGATTGCGGTGAACCTCACCGCCAGGTAACAGATTAATCATGTTACGTCGAATGAAAATGGGAGACGGGTTCGAACCCCGGTCCCGTCTTCCATTTTCATTCGACGTAACATGATTAATTAATTTACAACTGAATCACACTGTGTGATGAAGGTGGCGTATTTCAATTCTTTGTGTAGGTTTTAGAAAATCTACAAATCAATACTTCCCTTTGTCTGAATTAATGTTACTTATTATATGAGGAATAATTGTTAGTTGAAATCGGCTATCTCGTAAACTTTTGGTAGGGTTTTGCCGGGACTTGATAAAGTTTTTTTAAATGTCAGGAATGGAATGCCAGAAGTGTCAATCTTGTTAAAAAAAATTTTGTGGAACCGTTCTCACTTTGAACTTGGGTTTTTTTATTGTTTCACAACGAACGCTGCATTGTCCCGGTCTCCCTTCGCAAGGCAATTATTTCACTCAACACAGCAGCTTCCGGGTGTGGGGGAGGTGGTCGGCGACGTCTTCAAACAATTTTCAATGTCATGGGCGGCAGACATCCATTTCGAAGCGAAACCTCAAGCAAAAGTCACGACCTTCGAAATCGACCTTCGAAAATCTCAAAGCTTAGAACTGCGAGTTAGCCCTCACGGTCGGTCCTACCGCTGACACGGAAGAACGGCTAGCGTTGTGATCCCTGCGCGGAGTATTACAGTTTCATCTGAGCTTGGAAACATAATATTTGCTAGTTGTGTCCCTGCGCTTTCAATTTTTCATCCGTCAGGGAAGACTGAATAATGAAAATATCCTAATCGAATGAAGTATAAATTAGTATTCATTCATCAACAAAAAAACTTGAAAATATTCTTATATTGACCAAATGCAAGTGTTTCTCAGTCCCGCAGTATAATAATACTAAAAGTTTAAAGAACAAATATATAAAAATTATTTCTTTATTATATTTTTAACATAAAATTCATTAAATTAACCCATCACAGTAGTTGTGAAATAATGTCTATAAATACATGTATTAAATTTTTTTCTTAAAATTATTTTTACAATGAATAGAACCCCGCGTAGCTGTTATTCTTCGTTATAGGCTAAAAGGACGTGATTTGGAAATGCTCCTCAGCAATAAAACTCCGTATTCAAAACACAATCCGTCATGAAACAGCGAAACGCTCACCTCCTTGTATTTTTGATATTGTTGAATTCTTTCCGGCGGGGGTGAGTGGAGGCGTGGGTTTATGCGACTGCCCTGTAGCTCTGTACTTCGCCATTACCCATAAATGGCACTCGTTTTCATCGTCACTAGCGTATAAAATACTATCGCCTTCTCTCACAGCGTTGAAGAAAAACCGCCCTCCTTCCAGATCTAGAAGAAAGAAATGGTCGAAATGAACGACAACGAAAGAGAATTCCAAAACTCGACATTGTCAAGGATTTCAACAGGATAACACGAGGCTAATACTTACCCATTCCAACCATAAGATTAGCTAAAACAAAGAAGTAGGATGCATTCAGTAATATTTCATAAATTTAGTGCAGGGCAAAACAAATTTCAGTACCAAACGAAATACCCAATACATTTTGAATTGACGAGGAATTTTGAGACGACCAATCATTTCAATTTTATTTTTTACTACTGTACCGTAAAGTAACTAACTAACTATATTATACATAGTTTACATTGTAAATAAAAGTATTAAATATGGTTATTGTTTTTAATATACTGCGAATTATTGTATTATATTTACACCTATTATGTATAGCATGAGTATAGTACATATTATATATTGTTAGTTACGTAGTGACTCGGTGTCACCCGATTACCAATCAACTGTACTGTAATGATACAATATTATCATCATTATAATAATTATTATTATTATTCATTTAATAACTCTTAACGGGGAATAAAGAATTATTTTTTTTGAACATGACTAATATTCTAAAGAATGAAAATTTCGCTTAGTCTTTGCACTTTTTCTCCGTAAATTGATACTACAAGCAAAAGTATCACTCCAAAAACTGGAAACTCACCACTTGCAGGTTCGATGTAGTCAACAGTATATCCATCTAACTGCATCATTTCAGAAGGTTCAGACTTTTTCTCTTTATAACTACACATGGCAAAAGTATATTGTGAAACTTGAACCAATACAAAATAACGTTTCTTCCATTTCTTCCAAACAGCTTTCCCAATAGCATACAAATAACTGAAAAATTAATTGTAGAGAAATTAAAGAACAGAAAATATTTTATTTTTTATTTTTCTTCATTAAATTATTATAATTACCCGCAATGCTTCATATTTAACGGTTTATCCATCCGACAAGCAATCTTAATTCTTAAATCTGGATCCTGAGCATTTTTGGGTACCTGCATTTTGTGCCATTCTGGAACCTAAAACACATTTACACGGAAAATGAAATGAATGGTGTGCATTATCTATCCATCTTCATTCTAAATAACATCCTTCTACATATTCTTGCAGTAAATGGTAACATCCTCCATTAACTGGATTGAAAATTCGTTTTGAAATATACATTACGTTTCACAGTGAAAATACTAAAAATGGTTATTAGTCAATGCAATTGTGAAGTAGTTGATTTTGAATCTGTACGGTGGAAACAGCGAGAGAAAACGTATTCATGAGGACACTAAATACGTCCAAAGTAGGATGAGACGTTTGTGTGAAGATTTCTAAAGTACCGTATTTACTCGAGTAATTAACCCCCTCTGGAACCTCCGATAGGTTTTTAAATTTTCTTTCTAAAATTTCAAACTCGGAAGAAGAGAGAGTTGATAAAGGGAGCATAGGCACGACGCCATTTTTGTGTCACACTGACAGATTGGCGTGTGAAATACAATAGCGTCGTAATATTTGTTCATTATTCCTTGCATACAACTTCAAGATCTTGAGAGTTTCAATGAAAAAGGTGTTCATCATTTTAATATCACGGCTTTTATGGTGCAGAAGTTATGCTTAGAAATAAAAAGTTACTTCTAAACATAGGTAAATAAACTGAGGTTAAGTTAATAATCCAAATAAACAAATGCTGTATTTGATTATTTGATTTGACCTTCAAAAAAACAGATTTGAATATATCAATAAAGTCTAAAGAACAATTACATGCGATGAACTTCTAATGTTTACAATACACTGAATGCATTACAATGCCACGAAAATGGCGTCGTACGTGTATCTATCTTTATGGATATTATCATGTGGGACACGCCGTATTTAACACCAAACGCTCATTCGCGGGGACGAGTTGCCGGTAAAACCTCGTGGACATTGTGTTCGGTTCTTCGAAAATTCGCAAAAACTTTGAGGGAGGCAAAATTTTCCATACACGAAGGAAGCTTTTAGATAGGTTTCTTTCAACTTTATGAAGTTATACTTCGAAATACATTTCACTCACAAATCTAGAACAGCGAATGTGGAAGTCTTTGGAATAGAATACCGCAATCACTAACTAATTAATAACGTCTTAATTAAGACTAATTTATCCGAAAAACGCACTTAATATATCCAATATTGTAACTGATGCCTGGTAAACAAATCGCGAATTCTTCGGGTTCTTATTAACCTGAATGAAAAAACCTAGAAAGAAACAACCATTACTTCAATGTGATTTACAGAACTATTACGTTCCCTGATTACATGGAAGCATCAATATCATTAAAAATATCAATAATTATTATGGTACAAATGTGGAAAATTATTTAGACACAAAATTACAGTAGCATTCAGCATTGAGACGAGCTGTAAAAAGGGAGAGAAATGGGATAAAATAGCATATTTATGATGAACATGTACATTAACAAGTGTTCCTCCTTTTACCTTCGAAGACACTGGTGTCGGTTTCAAAATAACTCGCCCTAATTCCTTGTCTTCCAAGGCCAACATTCCAGGATTTTCAGTGTACAATTTAACTTTTACAAAAGGTAGAGGATGAGTCGTTGAGAAATCTCCCTGAGTGTCCCACCTGAAAAGGAGACAAAATATTAGTCACGTTCAACGCTTTACTGAGAGAACTTTACTGAGACAAGGAACTGGAAAAATCGAAGAAAAATAAAGTAAATAATTGGAGCAATTTTGCATTGTTTCCTGATAAGAGAACTTTATTCAAATGAAATTTCTATCCCATTGACTTGAGTAGCTGCTTGTGGACAATTAAACATTTTCAAGCCGCCCCAATGAGAAGCTTTCACAAAAACAATTGCCAAACGAAGTCAAATTGTCCCCTTATGGGCCCCGAAGGTGCCAATGGGACTTATGGAGGGTAAAGCTGCGCAATTACGAGGCCTCAGCATGAGGAGGACGAAATGTGGTCAGTATTCTGCTCCGGCCGGTTTGACCCCAGGATAGACCCGATACTCATTTTACAGCAGGCTGAGTAGGCCTGGAGTCAGTCTGGATGTTGTGTTGTGATGAAAAATCCCTCACCCCACCAAGGATCGAACCTCGACTCTGCCCACTAAGCCACGCTGATTCCAAAACAACTGCCGATTATTTTATTCTCTAGAGACTCCCAGTTGTTTTAGAACGCATCATAAACTAATTACTCGATTTAAGATTGTGTCATAATTTAAAACATTGCCACTTTCACTAGTTTCCTCCCTTCAATTAATTTCCTGGCATTTAATGTACGTGCGCTGATGTACGGCTTGGTTTTCTCAGAACACAAAGTTATGATGAAGCAAAGACATGGGAAACCACCATTCGTGGCATGTTCACAGTTTGTGGCCGAAGTTCAAATACCGGAGAGGACACAGGGTTCTTACTCGTGCCTTCACGTCCACACAGGATATGTGATATAGGCCCAGCGGTTGACCGAAGAGGAAAACGAAGTTTGGTGTCTCTGTCTCTCTCGCACCTCGACTTGGGTGGGGGAACTCTGACTGCTTATTGTTGTATTTGCAAACGGGAAATGAAGCGTGCTATTGAAGCTTTTCTACATGGAGCGATAGGAGTTAGGAGTTGGGTGGAAGGCCATTGTTTGTAGGTGGGTCGATTAGCTGGGTTTACCAGCAACGTGGCCCACGTGAAGGGTTATGTGCAAGTAGTTAGTAACAGAATTATTGATACTAGGAGGAGCTGGATAAAGCGGGGAAGGATTGCTTTTCAGTAGTCACAACTATATTAACTGGGACATTAGTGCTACAAATTTTCTGGCCCCATCGGGAATTGGACCCTGGATGACTTGGTGATGAGCGACGACACTAACACCTGAGTCGCCACTGGGGCTTTCTCTCTGACTGCTGACCCTGATTCTCCTCTCCGATTGCTGACTGATGCGCAGAAATACGTTACCCCCTCCAAGCGGATGTGCGAGAGAGGGGGCGATACCAAACAATATCTTCCGTCTCATGTTATCACGAACAACCCACAGCAAAGACCGACGGGACATCATTTACAAGTCTATGATCCAACCCGGCGGATCGAAACCCTACCGCATTACATTGCCTCCTTTCATATCGGGCGAAACCTTGCCCATGGACCCCTCTCCCAGATCTGGTCCTAGCGCGCTAACACACGATACTTCTAATTCCGATATCCATCCGGGGGCAGTGCGTTATCATTAAATGCTCGAATTTGACAGAGAAAGCGATTATATTATGATGTAACGTCCGATGGGAGTTAAATATTATTTGGTCCCAAGCGAATAAAGTACAATAAAGATTATTTCACTGAAGATGGTACATTTCGACGAATACTTGCCGCAGAAATAAGAATTAAGTTCTGTAGAATTGTCTGCCACCTGGTCCTTTGAGACCGAGTAATGGACGGCGTTGGATGTAGTCGCACTTCGAGACGAAATATTTTGTTCAATACAACAGTGGGGATTATCATGCATCAAATAGCGTACTTCTAGATATGTTCCAAGTGGTCAAGTCTCGGGAATAAATCCTAGTGTTCGCCCTTCGTAGACTTCCGGAAGTGTAGGAAATAAACAAGAAAATAGATAATTTTCCTTTTTAGGTTTTCGTCCACTTTGAACCCTGAAGCACTGTGTTTTCGAAATAACACGCTTAAAGTTTTTTAATATCTGTAAATTTGCAACAATTTAAGATCAGAAAAGTATCAGGTGTTCCAAGTTTTACAAACTTTTGAAATTCATTTTCATGGAGTTGTGAGGGTTTTCAAACAAAAAATTGCAAAATTATAATAGTAATGTTGAACTAGGCTGAGTATTCTCATATTTCATTTCCATATCCTCGCGGTATTTGTTTAACGAGCCACTTTTCAAATGAATGATTCCTGCCGAAAATCAGACAATTTTTGCACGCTTTCCTTATCTCATATATACCTTATCATCTAAAAGCAAGATTTGGTTTGAACGGTGACTTGAGAAATAAATGTGAATGCTACTTGCGTAGTGACACGTGAAATATCCAAAGAAATATGCAATTCCGTACTCTTTATAGGTCCTTTCACACCAAGATACAGGAATCCAATAGTAACGAAACAAAGAGGCCAACTTCGGCGTCTTTCAGACTAAGATTCCGGTACGCGATACGAACAGAAACGGACTGGAGCACAGGCTATGGAAGCGCGCACTACAAAAATTCTGACAATTAGCGAATTAATCGAACTATTTCAAATTTATAAGACACGATATTGGCAGTGCAGACGATTAAAGGCCCGCATCATTTTGTTTTCACATCGTACTACAGCATGTACTGGAACCTAATTTGACGTGCTTTTATAAATATATTTTTTAAAGCGATATCAATTAATTGTTTTGAAAACTTAAAAGATTTTCAAATTTATTATTTGTTATTCAATTCTTCTAATTCCATGGAATACAATATTTTTGTTGTGAAAATTTAGAAACTTTTATATGTTTATCTCCAGGATTTTCAAGTTTAATGTTTTTAAAACTTTCCCGGGCCCCGTTGATATGGGCAGTATTTTATACTACGGGTTGAGCCTAGGAGCCTACAGATCCTAAATCCGGTCCTGGATACGTATGAGATTCTCAAATTCGATTCTTTCATAACTAAGGGCTGATGTGACGCTGTGCAATACGGACTCATTCACATCGTGGATACCGAATCCAGAGTCCGAGGTTGGGCGCAGGAGTGTGAAGGAACGAAAACCGCCGGGCCCATACTTCCAAATTCCCCAAACTATTTTGTAAACTAACCCCCCCCCCCCATGAAGAGAATTGGATCTTGTGTTTTAAAAGTCAAACAAACAATTAAAGTAAGTTCTCTGACAACCCAACATCTCTCCTTCCCAATTCCCTCACCCAAGTCGCGCTTAGGTGGAAGAGCGGGCCAAGTGGCCTCAATCTCGCCATAAGACATAAATAAATAACTTAAAAGCATTTGAAACGTTCAAAGACAAATTTCAACAGAATCAAATATAATGTTTATATGACACTTTCAATATTATTTGTGTAGTCTCTTCCATCTGAGATTATACCTCTTACACGCTAATTCATAGATAATTTTCCTCGACGAGAAAACTTAAATTCAAAAGGCATTTAAAAACATAAATTTTAGAGGCATTTTAAAACTAATTTTCTCCTCTCACTGAAAACACAGTAAATTAAATATTACTTTTTTGTTCGGTTGCTACTCCCAGAGCAGCGGATTTATTTACAAAATAGATGAAGGTATTGTTTTCAAATGGTTAAGAGATTTTTGCTTTTCATTTCAGACCAGAATGAGAGAATATCCGCATTTCAAATTTATAACGTAAGTTTAGAATTCTTCCATAAATGTCTTTAAAACTACATTTGTGTTGTTCAGTAATTTATTTCATGTTTTTACCTCGATTTCTCTCAGAAAGCATTTTTGTAGCAAAATGATCAGGAATGTTCTCATAATGTAGAAACATTGCAAAACAATTACAAGAATTATTTCATTTGGCAATTTCTTCCATTGGATTATTTTATAAATGAAATGTATTTCCTTTGTAATAAAGAAATGATTTTTTATGTTTCCTTAGTAACGTCTACTTTCTTCTAAATTTGTTTAAAAAAGGAGGATTTTTCATGTTCTACTTAATTTATTATGATCTAATGTTTACTTTAACTCATAGGGAATTGTTGGAAAGAAAAGTTTCGTGTCTTCTCAGCAACGATGTCTTCATCAACATTGTATACAAATTTTGATTGCATTGTTTTCTGCAATTTACTTACATAGGCTTCGAGGCTTCTGCTTGATCAGTCTGTAATTTTTCACCTCCCTCTACTTCCATTGTACAATAGACAATTCGATTTGGAGCTAAAGACTTCAATCCTTTCACCTCCATGACCACAACCTGAAACGTATATCACATGTTAGAATACATACATCATTATATTAATTATCTCTTTACATCAGACGTGCCTGACAAGTAGTCCTCAATCTCTCTATTCAAAACTAGTAATTTAACCTAATTTTTTTCCAAAACTAATTACTCTATTTCCAAATTAGATCACTACAAGAAATTTATTTCTTCTTTATTCTCAATGAATATCTTCGGTTAAGAATGTATGCAAACCATGCAGTCCTCTTGCTGAATTTTGTTGGAATAAGATTAGCATTGAAATTTAACATCGCATGTACGAGTGTATTAAAAAATATACTCATACTTTCAAACAAATTTCATACCATGAAAGATAAACGTATTCGCCAGCGTATGGGACGCATCGGCGCATTAGGTGTAAACCCTTTACAATACAATTTTTTAAGATAACAATAACGTTCTTAATTTTCCAATGAATTTTAACAACATTTATGACTATTTGAATGTCGCAGTGAAATGAAATTCATCACCCCAGGAGCACCTTCGCGCTCCTACTCTCCACTCTGTAACCCATCTCGCAGAGCCATTTTCTCATAGCTTTGCATTAGAGGAAAGAAGTGCGATTTGGATGAAAAATTACGCGATACAAACACTAAATATTCGCCGACAAACGAATATGTGGAAATTACTTGAATATGCTACAATTGTACTTCATTATAACGGACTCTATCAGAATGGAAGTTATTTCTAAAAATGTATAATAATAATAATGATAGTAATAATAACAATAATAATAATAATAATGATAGTAATAATAACAATAATGATAGTAGTAATGGTAGTAGTAGTAATAATAATAATAATAATAATAATAATAATAATAAAAATATAATAATAATAATAATGATAGTAATAATAATAATGTGTTATTATGATAAAGGGTGTCTATTTTTATCTTAAAATGTGTTTGCATATTATAACAATTACTGTATCTTCGCTAATTATGACTAACTGAAGGAATGGATAGAAAACAATCACAACGGAATGTGAATTATTCATTTCAAACTAGTGAATGCAAAAAATCAAGATGAACCAGTACCTACTTGTTCTAAAGAGAAATGAAGAGTAAACACATATTTTTAATTCAACCTGTGGCGCAAGCAGTTTTTATGTGGTACACAATAAACACTATTATACAATGTCATGGATCGTGACCATGAGGGATAATAATAAATTTCAATGCCTATATTACAGTCACGAAATTTATTATTATACTTCATGGTCACATTGTATTATTTTTATACGGTAATAAGAGACAACCTCTAACTACAATTATTAACATAGAAATCTCCTAGATTGCGGTGAACCTCACCGCCAGGTAACAGATTAATCATGTTACGTCGAATNTGAACACTATCCATAGCTATTGTACTTTCCTTTCTGCACAGCGTCTCTTTTAATACGTTTCATTATAAAACGGATTTTCATTTCGCACACCAACCTACATATAAGTTACAATTTAGACTTCATTTAGTCTACAGTATTCCTATTAGCCCTTTTAGCTGCAATGAGGTTCTACTGAATTTGAAAACGCATCTTCAGCCCAATCTGATAGATCACTTCTCAGCCAAATGATCTCAGGATACGGTTCCATTTGAAAACATCGAAGTTGATTCCTTACATATAAACTAAAAGAAAAGAACTAAGACGCAGTGGTTGATCTATGGGGGGGGGGGAGCTAAGAGAGCTATAGACTTGAACTCTCAAAAGATAAAGGCATACTTTGCCACTTTACAAAATTAGTAAATTTGGTGAATATTTAATATTGTTAATTGTTGACTATCTATTTGATAGGTTGATGTATTTTATTTAAAGATAATATTTATAAAATTTGTGTTGTAAAACCATGATTTAGAAACAGACATGCTCCCCATATCCCTACTCGGTTAGACCCCCTTGACTACGGTCTAGATCCGCCTCTGCTAAGACGTAATTCAGTTGTGGAAGGCGAACCTTGATCAAAGCAAGAGACCCGGGTTCGAGTCCCGGCTGGTCGCCATTTTCACTTGACCGAAAGTTATCACATATATTCTCCACGTGTAGGGTACACGGAAGAAATATGTACATAACGAACCTTAACACGTAGGTACGTGTGAAACCGGTAATAAAGTGTATGCCTGGTTCACTTATCTCCTGTATGGGGATGTGTCTCAGGTCTGCCGGGGAAATGGTGTAGAGTTGTGGAAGGCAAACCGGTGGTGTAGCGGTAACACCCTTGCGATCAAAGCAAGAGACCCGGGTTCGAGTCCCGCCTGGTCGCCATTTTCACTTGACCCAAAGTTATCACGTAATACGTTGTTCCACCTCGATTGAAATGTAGACTGACTGACATTTCAACTCATGATTTCAATTACCGGCGCATTTTATTGGGGAAAAGTGCATTTTACACGCCTGCAAATGCAGATCGGTCTTTAAAAGGAAAATATTTACGTGGTTGATAAGCGCAAGTAAATCTAGATCTGATATTTTTATCACTTATTGCGATAAATGAGCGAGCATTGAAATAACGTAGGCGATAAAACATCGTAGGAATTTAATGAGAATAAGTGGAACCTGCTCTCACTAAATAACAATAAAAACACTAATATTACAGATTCAAGAGGTTAAAATCATTATTCACAATCAGATACCGATAAATACTCAAGTTTTAGAACGAGCTATCACTCTCTCTTTCAACACATCATTCCAACTCTCTCTTTCAACAATAGTCAATGCCACTATTGTTATTTCATTTACAACCGTGTTTTCTCATGTTTTTCCGAAGTGCGTTTGTCTAATGATGAAATTGTTCTAGCTTGCTTCCGTAGAAAACAGAATTTTAATTTATTTCTCATTTTCTTTTATATTGCATTTATTTATTTCATATTGCGTATATTTCTAACCAACCTTTACCCTTAGGTCCGTGTGAAGCTGGTGCGCGCAGCATAGTGTGCCGCCTGGGTTCACCTACCTCCTGTTTGGGGATGTGTCTCAGGTCTTCTGGGGTTTAGGTCTGGTTGGAAATGGTGTACAGTTGTGGAAGGCAAAAGGGTGGTGTAAGGGTTAGCAGCTCTGTGATTAAAGCAGGAGTCCCGGGTTCGATTCCCGGCTTGTCGCCATTTTCACTTGACCGAAAGTTATCACATATATTCTCCACGTGTAGGGTACACGGAAGAAATATGTGCTTAACAAAAAAAACTATTTTTTTATAGATTCGTTAAAACTTATTTGTTTATATTAAGTGTCGTCAAAATAGGATGCTGGGACATATGGGTTAATTTGGTATGCAATTTGAATACCAAATTATTAAATTAAATGACCTGATTTTTACAAACACTATTATTTTTAGTTACACATTTTTGCAAATGTTTCAACCCCCAATGCGGGCCATCATCAGGCAACTACTGACAAAAAGTTTCGACTACTAATTAAGATTTCAGATATGACAGTTGTCCAGTTATTCCTGTCTTCTTAAGCAGTTACCTGATGAAGACCCATAGTGGGGATGGAAATGGTGTAATGGAAGGGTGGTGTACTGGTCAACACTCCTGAGATCAAAGCAGGAGTCCCGGATTGGATTCCCAGTTCGTCGCTTTGTTCACCTGGCCGAAAGTTGTTTCATATTGTCTGCATTTTGTCAAAAAAACTATTTAAATCTAAAATAATGTTTGAATTCTTTTCTAAGATTTGTTCCCCTCTTAACGACAAAGAGATATCCGTGTATTCTCCAGTGCTACGTTCGGCAATAAAAAGAAAAGAAAATACACAATCATCACACAGAGAGAAAAATATATGTTAAAGTTTGGAGGTAAGTTACGACAAAGTTGCAATCTAATCAATAATTACCATATCTTCTAGATTTATTTTAGTCCAATGTTATGAGGAAATGCTTATGAATCTTGGTGGCATATTCTGGGGAAAATATCTCCAGGAAAAGTGGTGATGAGTAATTGATGTGGAACCATGTTAATTAAGATTTCGTCGTGAACTGCTAAGCTACTAATCTTCCAGATTATTTCTCGTATTAGTCCGTACGAGTTTGTATCAGAAGATTTCTAGCTGAAGTATGTTGCAGATTTCAATTCTACACGCGGAGATAGTTTAATTCCAATTTAGAATTTTACGTTTAGTGACAACTTTGTTTACATTGTAACTTACCGAGATAAAAAATACCCTTCGCGGTCTGGGGTTTTGCACATTGATATCGTGGTAACAGACTTCGTGGTTTGAGTCACCCATGGGGTTTTATGAATAATTTTTATCTCTATGGCTGACGATTTTCGCTGTTATCTAGTCAATGGATGAAATCAGTTTCTTGTACTAAAATTTTGTTTCGATCTCTGGGTCATGATTCCCGCCTTTTTCTTCTCAGTTTACCAAAATTATAGATCGAAAAATTGGTTATTTGTGATACGTTTCAATGCCTTGACACAGTAGACGATCCGTTTCAACGTAGGATTATTCTCTGTCAAAGCTACGCTCCATTCCTCAGGATTCCATCACATAGATTACAATGTTATCTTCAATGAAATGTCCAACGATCACTAAACCTTGTTGCTGGCAATTTTCCGCGTCGACGCTTACCAGCGATAGGGTGACTCTACGCAATAACCCATTTTGTGAAGCATGTAACGGAATTCTCGGGTAAGCGATGGAAATATGACATGAGTCAATGTGACACCGTGAAAACCGGCTGCAACCAGCTCCAGTTGGCTCAAATCGACCTGAAGACTGACGCATGCCGCTTGTGGGCAAAACTACTCCCTTTACGAGATCGAATTGAACGAAGGACACGCCCTCGGTCTCACACAAATAGCACCTTCGAATTTAGCCTTGGAAATTCTCGGGACCGAATTTTTCTTCTTTTGCGTATCAATTGTGTAAAACGTTGCACAGGCTCGGCAGAAACAATGGAACATGTAAGTTTTATCCTCATCCCCTCCAACATCTCTCATTGGCCAAATTTTTCGTAATTGGAGAGAAAGACCGTGAAAGGAATTTATTCCCACTACATCGAACAATATAACAAAGTGCGAAGAGCAATAAGTCACGGATGAGAGATCTTCATGGAAATGAATTACTGGTGCGAATATCAAGGAAGTCTTTAAATATTATGATCCTGTAAAGTCCATGTGAATGTGGATAAGAAACAAGGAAGATTTTCAAGTCACATTGTCTGGAGATGTAAATTCAGTAAAATTTATCCCCTTTTCCAGATGATTACGGTACTTAATTCATTACTTCACGTTTGTAGTTCACAATTACCCGTCAAACTCGTTCTGAGAAATAAACAGAATGTCCTTCGCGCCTTCCCTTTGGGGAGAAAAAAATATTAATATAAAATATTAATAATTAATTGGAGCAGAAAATGAGCTGCACGCATGATTGGAAAGAGGAGTAGTTGGAAGGGCGCAAGGTAGAGCAGCTAATCTGCCACGACGGATCGCGATACAGGGTAATTATTACCATAACTATTGTTCTGTCAGAAGTATCAACATCTTCGTCTGAGTATTGAACTCTTCCTTGGTTTGTTCAATTAAAAAAAATAAAGTTGGGAATCGCAAGCGCTGCGTCGTCTATCTACTGCCACTTTTCGGGTAACGTCACATAATTAATTGTGAAGTAATCATCAGGTCCTCGAATACAGCACCCTCATCCATCCAACGTCTTAGATATTTCACGGAACAAATTTCCCATCAAGAATCCGTTCGAGATGTCTCTTCGACTATTGGTTTCTACTATCGGTTTCACTTTTTTACTATTTATGTATAAATAACATATTTATGTTATTATTTATGTCATTATTTTACTATTTATGTTATTTATACATAAATAGTAAAAAACATGGCGTAACATTTACCACTTCTCCGAGATCTATCCCATTTATGTTGGTGTAGTACACAGGCCACCGTTTTCTTATCCTGTTCCTTACACATAAAACTTGACGCAACGAGAGAAACGTTGCGAATTGGGTCAAGCGACAGTCAGTTGGGCAACAGGACAACACAAGCAGATATCGGTGAAGAAACGTCTCCAGAGGAATCTTCAGAAAAGTCAGTCCTTTGTTCTAACGAAAAAAAAACGTATCCTTTGTAGCATTTGGTAAAAAAAGTGGGAATTCAGTCAATGAAATTAATAGAAAAAGAGAAATTCTTGGGACAACAAAGCAATTCCACGGATGTGCTTACAGCCGAGGTGTGGAACGCAAGTTAAGGCTGAGACTTGGCAACGCCTCCTTTCACGGCTCCCGTTCGCCTCCTGAAGAGAAATGGCAGTGTTCCCTTGGATTTAATAACCGTAATTAGACAAAATTAATCTATACATTTGCATCCATGTTTCGTAAATAATCGGAATCTAGACAAAATTGAAAAAATTCTCAGAGTCGATTCATAAATTTCTATACAAATTCATGTATACCCCATGGGGTAATTTTCCGTAAAATGTATTTTTAGCAAGGTACCCACGCGGCTTGTATAGTATTGTAGTTTTGTCACAAATAAATTCATCTGAAATTCAAATTGACATCGACTGACGTTGTTTGTAGTTCATAGGTGCTGATGGATACCGTTCATCCATATCCATACTAATATATAATTGCGTAACGCGAGTCCGTCTGTTTGTTATTTAATCACGATTAAACCCCTGAACCGATCGTGACGAAATTTGGCGAGGATATAGTTAGGATGTCTAGTATGAACATATGTTAATTTTTATTTCAAAAATGCCTGAAAAGAAAGATAGAAAATGATGTTGACCATAAATGTCGATGAAATAGGGAACGCCGCCTAAACGTTTAGAGATAGGTGGTAACTATGAATGGCAATATTGTATATACAAGTTCGTGACAGCATATGTCCATCTACAAAGGTTCACCCACATTATTGAAAAAATGGTACTAAAAATAGGAGACTGAAAATACATAAATTTAAGAGAATAATTTAGGAAGGTACCCACGCGGCTTGTAGTACAGTATTGTAGTCAGCTAGTAATGTCATATTCCTCCCTTTTACTAATAGAAAGGTGCTTTGGAAGGAATTGGAAAGAGAGATGTTAAGTTGCCAGGGCATGTGGTATCGAGCCAACACTTCGCTGAAATCAACGAGGAAAAATCCAGCTGACGTATCGACCCACGCTCTCCTACTCAGGCAATACGCCATCACAATGTTACCTCTGTCGTTTTATTCGACTTTCTAAGATTCTTCACAATCCTCTTTTTTTCATCATTACTGACGCACCTTGGCACACGTACACAGTACTTTTCCACGATGAAGCTGTAAATACGAGAAGCACTTTGCCACAAATCAATACAATGTGAGCAGAGAAATGTCTTAAAACACCTTAGTCCCAGAAAAATGCGTCAAAATTTGTGCACTACAGTTCACGTATTGACTCATTGAAAAGAAAATTATGGATAGGTCCGGTAATCGAATTAATACGAAAACAATGTACTTACTTTAAGTCAAACTACTACGCAAGACTCATTCTCAAAGTCATACGTGGATAACTTTACCGAAAATAGTGCAATACGGCTACCTTACACGAATTGCCAACTTCTACAGATTTAAGAAATATCCGAATAAATATTAAAGCTAGTCACAAAAGTGACTATTTGCTGAAAAAATATAAATTAATATCGCAACAAGTAATATTCGTTCCACACGCTCGATGCAGAAAGAACAGAAAAGCGCCACAAGAGGAAGTACATTGAATTGATGGCTGATGTTGGCGATAGATTTAAGTTTAAAGAAATCCGAATGTAATGTCAATATAACGTGTGGTCGCGCATCATTACAGTGATTACGCGAAAGCGTTGGCTATGCTGTGCACAAACCCTGTACCAACATCGAGCTAGCTAGACTGGCAATAAGTAAATAAATAAATAATTTATTGACAATAGGGCAGTAACAAACTGTCTATGACCACGTCGAGGACAATAAATTAATTTACTGCTAATACTTTACAATAAACTAATGAAGACAGCGTTCCCCTTTGTGGTTTTTGTTTCTTATGCTACATTTTCTCCGAATTAAGTTATACGCCTTTGATTACATTCGAATAAAACCATTTCTCGCTTTTATTCGTGAAATTCTCATTTGGAAAATATTTGCAGCACATGTGCATTGTGGTACATTGCATTTGTTGGTAATTTTAAGAAAGTAGACGAGAAATGTATTCAGGTGTGGTTGACGGACGCTAATTTCACTGCGCTTAAAGGGATTAAATCAAGAAGTTATTCGTAAACCGGAAATGTAAAATGGAAAGTTCAAATTCGTGCTCAGTGATTGTATACACGAAAACGGTCTCTTTTGTAATATTGATGGGTTTCTTTGAGCTGTATCATATTCTCGACAGAGATTGAGTTTAATGGATGGAAGAGAAGGACGAGCAGCCTCTTTTCTTTTAAATTAGTTTTCTTGACAATTGTTTGTTTAAACATTTAAATATTCTTAAATTTGTTTGTTAATTGTTATAATATAGACTAGTGAGTTCCCATGGTTTCACCAGCATTAATTTGTGCATGAGTGCTTCTTCTTAAATCATTGGTATCTACAGAAAATGTTTTTCATTTCAGCGGAATAAAATTATAAATTTAAATTATAAGTAGTTGCCAATTGCGTTTGACCACGTGGAGGACAATAGACGAATTTACTCTCCGGAAACAAGAAAGGGACAATCCCATCAATTCCGATCGAGGGCCCTAAGGGAGAAGAGGATTGAAAATTTCAGCAATAAAAATAATTCGATACGTGTAGTAAAATTAACATAATACCAACAAATTCGTATTTAATAAAACACAAAAAATATAGTAAACAAGTACATATTATTATCGAACTATAGATTATTCGGAATATATTGTTTATAAAATGTAACTATTAAAATAATTCTTAATTCCAGATTTATTATTACAATAGACCGCCTAGAAAGGCTGTATATAAAATCCACCTCTTCTCGAAGGAAAACCGGAGAAAAACCCGGACGCGGATGGGGCTAATGAATGTACACAACCGTGTCATGGTGTAGTATAGATAAAACTAAACTTATATGAATAATAACAAACAATAGTACCACTTGGTTAAGGAGTCAAATCCTTATTCAAATGTAATACAAGGGCATTGTTGTTTTTTAAGTCACTAACTCCTCGATTTAAAATTTGCTTTTGAAGGAGATGGCCTCTTTTCTGCAGTTAGACATACGATAGTTTTTATTTGGGAACTTAGTATCTTACATTATCTGCTATTAAAACATTTATTAACATCAGCGTTTTCCGCATCGGGCAATTTTAAATTCAGAGTAGAGCATCCTGTTTCGTTTTAACAGTGTTCAAATCACGCTACCAAAGACATGTTATATAAACTACGTTTGCAGTTTTACATTTCACTAATATATTCAGTGAAGTGCTGGGAGAGTTTATTTACAGCACGCTGCGTAAAACTATCGAAAGATGTCTACAGTTTTGGGAAAATTTTAAATATCATCCATACCGTTGGATAGTAAATTTCCACGCCATTGTCCCGAAAGACATAATTGAAGAGCTGCCTTGCTTATCATTCGAAACGTATTTCTTGGTACTGATACCTTACAGTCTTACGAATAAAATATGAAAGTTCATCTTCATTTGACAATAGTTGATTAATCTTATCCATTCATGTATATCCTTTCTATCCTGGAAGTGGGTTAACGAAATCAGACTAATTCGGAAATTGAAAGAGCTTCTTTATCAAGTATATCATATAAAGCAGCTGTTCTCAACCTGGGGGTCGCGGTGATATTAGAGAAGGATCGCGAAATAGCCTAAACCACCTAAACAATAATGAAATCATTTTATGAAAAAAAAAATCATTTTTATAAACATTTTACTTGCAATAAGTACACACCTAAAGAAAAGAAATTAATGTGATGGTTGCATTTGTTTTTCCAATTAAAAATTTCTCCATACGTGGATTTACGTTAGAAACACACAAAATTAAATTGTTTTCGAGTGATAAAAGACGATTCCTGTATTTAGTTTTTAGCGCAATCATAGACGAAAAACCCTTTTCACATAGATAAAATAATAGAAATAGTTGTATTACATTTTTTATACTGTCTGTTTTTTGTGTATAAAATTAGTGCAATGTGATTATATATTTATAAATATTTGTTTACATTTATAATTAGTCAAAATTAAATTAGTAATAGTAAGACTTTTATTATTCCTTTGAGTGGGTGGGTGGGGGGTCGCGAAATATTAATTTTATTAATGTTTACTATTTAGGGGGACGCGGAGTTAAGAAGATTGAGAATCGATGATCTAAAGAGTATGATAACAAAGTGATGTTGCGGGTTGCATATCAGGGTCGCCGCAGTTTTGCTGACATCGTAGCTCCAGGGATCTCAGGAATGGTTATCGCAAGTGAAGGGTATGAAATTGTGTATTGGCTCTTTCTGGTTGTTTCACACAATTTCACACAATTTCATACAATTTCCTTTATACTCATCAAAGAATATAGATTTGTATATCATAGCAGTAGGACCGTTTCCTTGACACCAATTCTGCCTAGACACCGAGATTTTAAATATCCAATATTAATTACAAAGCGTCGCAACAATGACACCTTACATAAACTTTCGTATTGTAATTCATTTAAAAGAATATTTCTATCCTTAACTTTATTTTATGTATTTTCTGGAATTTTCGGGGTTGTAAAGTTATGAAGTTGAAATTAATATACACCCCAATGTGACTCTCATTTTTGTTCTCGGGACGCAAACCATAAATGTAACGAAAGTCGTATTTTTCGTTAAAAATAGGAAATAACTTACGATTTAATTTCTGCCCAGCAATACTCGCGGACAAAAACATTCATAATGTATAAGATGTAAGCCTATGATGAAATAAAACAGAAGTATAATACTGATCCCAAGGCGAACGAAACCCATTTAAAAGTGTCCATGAACCCTTTTAAATAAGTCCACACACTTTTAAATAAACTCATTTACAAAATTAGTTAGCAATACTCCATAAAATGATAAAATACGAAAGTTTAAGGTAGTACGAGCTTAGATAGAATTAAACCACTAAAATATCTTAAATCGGCATAAATAAACAGTGTAACATGTACTTATTGTTATTTCAACTTGCAAAACATACCTCACCGGCCATTTAAATAAATAATTGCAATTATAATTGATGGAGTTATACATTGCGCCTTATGAAGGAAGCACTTATTTTCAAAAAAAGGATCAACTTTTAAATCACGAAAGTGATGGAAGTTTTTTTATTTGTAATAAATTTTCCATGGTGTCTTTACATCACTTTTCACTATATGTCTCCGGACATCTTGGAAAGATATTTCACTTTTTCCTTTGAGGTGAGATGCATAAATCACGTGACCGTTGTGCTCGGCCGCCATGTTTGTACATGTTCTGGTGCATTCCAAACAAATCAAACGAGTTCCCAAATATTGTTTGTGCTATATTATTAACTGATAGATACTAATTAAATCATGTTTTTTCATCATTATTATTCATATTGTTGTGTTGTACGACTATTACAATAAATTAAAGGAAACAATTATACATCTCAGTGACTTAACTAACTTGGAGCGCAGGTGCCAACTTCAGTTTGAGCGATCAGTTTGTGTATATTTAAGCAAAGAGTCCATCTTTCACGCTGAAAATCAATTTTTATAAAATGTCGGAGATGAAAACTGTGACTGATCCTTCATTGCTTCCCTGCGCGTGAAAACTAATTAGTTTTTTATCGTCTCTTTGTTTGAAAATAAATTTCATCGTTTAAGAAGAAATCATCGATTTATCGTTTTCCAATCCTTCTACCAGGCGAAACGCCCAATACGCAAACTATTCGTTTGTCATTTTGCAATATTTCATGAAACTATGTTTTCCTGAAGTTCATTTATTTGAGGGTAGATGGCATGTTTTGGGCGGAAGCTTAAAAATCTCAATAACCTTTTTTTGGGGGCGCTTAACATTTAAATATTATGGGATAATATATAAAAGAAAAAAATATTGAGAAGATGGGCCCCTGCTCCCTGTCCTCCACGAGATCATACGCAGTTTGTAACTGCATTTTTTGGCTAGAAATCAAAATGTTATCCGTGAGATATATTCGGCACATAGTGCTTCACACGAAAGATAATTAAAGTTCCAAGCACATTTTGTTACTAACACTAAGTTCCGATTTTGAAGAAATTATTAAGGATATTTGCGTCACCTCAAAGTGTTTCGAACGTTATTAGCGTCAAAACATCTGGACAGGAAGTTTTCAGGGATTGCAACTATTTCATTTCGTAACCTATTTCCTAGAAAAATCTATTTTTATGGAATAAATTAGTTTCTTTCGAAAGTGTTACCAAAAGAGACGTATAATAGATATCCAAGTCGAGAATATATTTGTTCACAACTTTCCACCACGTCTTTTCGAGTTTTAACTTAAAATATATATTTATTGGACATTTATCAAGAAAATTTTAAAATTGAGATCCAATCAAAAGCAATTCATATTGTCAGTTTTTCGTTGAGAAACATCAGAATACACTCTTCGTTTGTTCTACCAAGATAAAAAAATCAGAATAAAATTTTTATTCTAACATCGATCAACCCAGAAAAGAATAAAGTATTTGTATTTTCTTTCATTTGTGTCTTCTGCGTCACTTTCTATCCAAGCACTAACTGGGTTACCAATCATTTTTACGATGACAGAAGCCATCTTTTTTCATGAAAGCTTAATTTTCCGGAAAAAATACCTGTTTACCCTCCGTAACGAAAAAAATAACCAGTGAATTAACGGAATTAAGAAAGAAAAGACAGAAAAATGCGTTTCTTTACCATGTTACGTAACGTACTCTAGAAAAGTTGCTAGTACTTGCTCACATGACCAAGAGGTTTGAATTTTTTTTTTTTTTGAGTATTTATAGTACTTCGTAACAAAACGTTTGCCTACTACTCGTACAATTTGCTGGATCTTGCGTTACGGTAGTCGTTTATAAAGAAAGTATTTATCACCTCAGTTAATATTATTAAAATGAAAGAAATGTAAGCGGCATGAAAAAAAGACCTTGGTGAAAGAAATGATTTGAAGTTAATGGACCATCGCTAGTTGCAGTAATATCCTCGTGATTCAGATTGACTAAAAGATATGAATCTGGGCCTCACCAACATGTTCTTGAAAATGTAAAAAATGTTGATTGTAGAGAATGAGTTATTTCTATTGATTCAGGTAACAATATGCATATTCGTGTTATTTGCAATGACTTTGGTTTCTCGGAATTGCAATAGGTATCCTCGTACACATAGGAAATGAGCTACACTAATAGCTCGAGAGGCGAACGGGTTGGCGCAGTTGGTAAGCGCATGCGCGCTAAGCTCAAGGCCCCGTCTCCCATTTTCATTTAACATGACATAATTAAGAACATTCAGCAAGACTGATAATGAAAGTTTCAAGGATGTAAAGGGATAGTTTAAAAATAGGTAAAATGCAATAAAGAAAGGGTTTCTCATAATAAAAAAAAAAACTTTGGACGGCGAAAGACATTATCATATTTCCGTAGCAAAAATGAAAAGCATTACATTTAAAAAACTAGAAACTCTCCCACAACATGCGATCTATCATGGGGGTAGAATTCCACAATTTCTTTGACCTCGGCACTCAAAGGAGATGATGTGGTCAGCATCTCGCTCCGACCGGTTTGACCCCCAGGATAGACCTTGGTACTCATTTTACGGCAGACTGAGTGGGCCTGGTATGTTGAGGTGTGATGACAATCCCCACCTCACCGAGGATCGAACCGCTGACTCCAAAGCATTATATAATAGTATTTAATGTAATAGGAAGCTATTTGATGGGCATATTTATTCTGGGAATTGCAGTTTAGCAAAGGAAATTATCTCTCATGACCCAAAGAGTTGATATGGAAGAAGTCGTGGATCGCGATGCTTATTATCCTCGGCAATGCGGAATTACATGAGATGACATACTATTCCAGACTCGCAAGTATGCTAGATATAAAACTAATAACACTAATTGAAAAATGGCTCGGAAAAATGAAGGTATATGTGAGAGAAAACTAAGTTTGTCACGGACATACGAAGATATAAATAATTTCCTCTTTCATAGAGTGATTGAAATCAGAGAGTGGAAGATTCAGTTTACGCTTTCCGGGGGTTGGACACACTACCGAAAATTGTTTCAATCTCGACGGCGAATGACATCAAATGTTTGAAAGGAGAGGGGCTAAGAGGGGAAGAAAAATGTCTTTGTAGTTGGCACCTCCACTTTGTTATAAAGTTATTGATCTATAATTTTGTGCTAACTATGTGCTCATTGTGTGCGCAAAAAATGGTTCTGAGCTCGTTTGGAAATTAAAACAAAAAGCACGACAAAAGTGGCGATGCTTCTACGTTGAGCTAGCACCCCACTTTTGTCATCCAATTTTTTTTGTTTCCGAATGAGCAGAAAATTATTCATAAGCGCACAAAATTATAGAACAATTTATTTCATTTATACCAAGATGGGGGTGCCAACTACCCAGATATGAGGAAAGGTAACGTAGTCCTTGAGTATGGCACGATCTGCGGGAAAACCCCAAAACTGTTTCTCTCTGTTGGATGCAGTAAGAAGATTAGTTTGCAATTGTAATACACCCGTCAACGAAACGGTAAAGGAGTGACCAGAAATGTACGCTTCTTCAAACAGCTGAGAATTTGAGAACTGGAAAATTTGACTTTGAGTGCGGCTAAATACTAACATTGCATTCATCTCAAATCAATGCCTCAATGACGAGACGTCAACGGCATATATATTACGATGAGATACTATCCCGAACAATTTGAAAAGGGTACTTACATAGTAAATGAGAATGAGCATTGGTGCATCGAAATGACAACGCCATATCGATATTGTTAGCCCGCGGAACAAGGCACGTTCACAGAACAAAAGCGGAGGATCAGTTGGGGTTAAGCGGATTCCCTCGCACCACCGGCGACTGTCATTCCTCGAGAGAGTTGAAATGAGGTCGGATTTTGGCGAGAAACGACTCGACTCGGCTTTTCTCTAAAAGAATCGGATCACTCAACAATCCTTAAAGCAGTTGAGAGAAAATCGGAATCCTAAGAAAGGAGGGTCACATGAACCTTGTTATGCATTTGTTATCTATCGTTCAGCGGAAATAAATAAATTGGTTTTTAACAGTTTAGACTTAAGGTTGAACCAAAAAAAAACATCTACGGTAATCACACAAAAATAATTTTTAGTACCACCTAAATTTGCGAACATTTGTGTTTCAGTTTTGAAAAGATCACTTTCTCTGCTTCGCCACGAAGAGAAAGGAACTACTTGAAGAAGGTAGTGTTTGTAACTGGAGGTTACTCTATTATATTTAAGATAAACATTGTTTGTCGTATAGATTTTTTTCACCTTGACCTCCCTGTAGTCATGCAAGTTACTTTTTCGGAAGTTGGTATCTACAGCGTTAACGTCGAATAATACGACTGCATTTAAATGAAAGAAGCTGCTGTTATCTCTCTTTCAGGAGTTCGTTTTATCTAAAAAAATGGAGCATATTATTCTAGAAGTCCGCCCCGTCTATGAAATTTAAATTAAGGATAGATTGAATTTTCGTTGCTGTCCTGACCTCTTTCCTGATTTTGAACACCTAAAACAACTAACTCGCTCCTTGTAATGCATAGACAATTCGAAAGTATCTGAATTCATTCGCAAATGAAAATAAACTTTGCGGTCGGAGTAACATAGAAATAAAGTTGGTAACACCTGTGACATTACAATCTACCCTTTTTCAATTTATGGCCTACATCTAAACTATTTTGAAAGCGTAACCTTGAAAAATAAACGCATTTTTTATTTCCAAATAATTTTAGATACTACTCGTAAGATTTTCCTCTGTAAATGTGAAGTTGAAAATTCAGAAAATCACGACCGATCTTGATCCCACAAGTCCCAGTTTTGCAGAGAATAAAATTTATTCTCAGTGAAATCCAGTTAATAAAGTTTATTTATTAATTAATTTATTATTTAATGCCTTTCGGCAAAAAGTGGTTCAGGCCATGAGGCCTGCTCTTCCACCTACCGTTGAACTTGGGTAAGGGAATTGGGAAGGAGAGATGTTGGATTGTCGGGGATCTTATGGTACCGAACCGACATTTGTCTGGAGTAGGTGAGGGAAATCCCAACTCAAAACCTCACCTAGTTCGACCGAGCAGGGTTTGAACCCACGCTCTACCGCTCAGCCAATGGGATCGTGGAAGCGAAGACGCAATAACGAAACCACAGCTGTCGGTAAAATGAACCCATCCTTTGACGATGAAATGGACATAAAACATTTCACTGTCGGAAGATGCAATATTTTCTGAACCTCTGCAGTGCAATTAACACACTTCGGCTGTTGGAGATCTAGCAGTAGAGCGAGAAAGATTTACGTGGGGCGTAAAAAATAATCTTTATCATTCACGTACTAAATGCGGTTTCGGAACATCAGAGGTCATATACGGATTGAGATGCTTGAATGCTCCCATACCTGTCGCAAAACGAGAGGTCAGTAGCGTAAGGGTTCCGGAAAACTTTTTTGTGACCCCAATTATAACTGAAGAAAAGCCACTGCGCGTCCGCACAAGCAACCAGGTACGGCAGAAAATTAAAAGAACGCGTTTTGGATTGGATTGAAGGATTTCTCGCCCAAAGGAATCCAAACCCATTTCTGCGCGAGATGGTTAGGAGTCAACCAAACATATTAGCCCAATTGCATTTTAATGATGAAGAGCTTAACTAATAATCAGTTAACATTAATAAACGATTTTTTTAAAAAGGTCTTGAAATTCTATATTTAAAGAAAGTAAATTTTGATCCGTTTTTTTCTTATAAACAAATGGAATTGGTGACATAATGAGGATGGACAATAGCAGACTTTCAAAACGAATCTTTAACCACGTCTACAAGAGCAAAAATTGCTACCAGTGGATCCAAGGAATTAAAAAATATATGGCAGAGATCGACATAACGGACGATGCAATGCAGGACAGAACAACGTTCAGAAGGTTGATGCACAACTTTGAGGGTTTCCAGGAGAAGGAGAAGAGAATAAGAACTAACATCTGGACAGAAGAGAGGAGGAAAGAGCAAAGTGAAAGGATACAGAACTACTGGGAATCGAGGAAAGAAGCACGACCATGAATGCATGAGGTTACTTCACGCGGTCCTAGATGACCAAATTCGAAAAGAAGAAGAAACAAATGGAATATCTTTGTTATTTTGAATGCTAGACCTTTTCAGATAAAAACCATTGAAAAGCTGATTTAAAAATCACAAAGTTTTGTGGCAAATAGAATTATCTATGACCAATAGAAGTCAGGTTAGCCACTTTTTATCACAGATCTGGTATTTATAAACATTACGGATTGAAATTTTTACAATTTTAAAATGAAGATACAAACTTCATTAAAGACGATTCCCAAGAGGATGACAGCCAAAAATTAAATTAAGAAATCGTTCAAATTAATACAAAGCAAAAGCTTTGCTAATATTTATTTATTGTAAATAATTTTGTGAATTAGGACGATTTCGTCAGTTATCAGGTTTGGCCATACGTGTGACTTACAGTAATACAAGGCTAAGAGAGGTTAGTTTAAATTTTAATTTCGCAAACAAAATATTATCAAGCATGGGATTTCTTTTCTTCAAGCATGATGTAATCTTTCTTTTAAGACGTTCTTCTCAAGATTTATGGCTTTTATAGTTTGATTTCTGAAGATATTAAGGTATGGGAGGGTGTCAACTACTAGAGCGCAATTTTCCACATTTTTTCAGTGTTCGACGTTTGATAAGAAATAAATATAAGTATAAATCGGAATCTACAAGAGGATCCTACAGTAATGATATTAGGAAGTAAGGAAGTATTCTCTAAATGCTAGGATTCCATTTCCAAATCAAGTCGTACTAAATTTTCTAAAGAGAGAGAATATATATATATATATATATAT
>NNCF01126926.1:112070-166224 GCA_002313205.1 Laupala kohalensis
TATTTGAAACGTTTTGTTAAGATTGATAACAATTTGCCAACGTTTTCGTATCCGGATCTCCGCCCAGCTGCGTCATCGACGACCGGTCCTAATTGTTTCTACTCATCGCATCTTGTGAGTTCTAGTGTCCCGACCATAGACATATAGAATACAAACACACATAGACCCAACAACCTAACTTGTCTGGAGGGGAAAGCGATTAGAA
This sequence comes from Laupala kohalensis, assembly GCA_002313205.1. Lineage (NCBI taxonomy): Eukaryota > Metazoa > Arthropoda > Insecta > Orthoptera > Trigonidiidae > Laupala > Laupala kohalensis. Next base: position 112,276 of record NNCF01126926.1, read on the forward strand.
ATTTCTCTGTCTCTCTCGCACATCGTCTTAGGTGGGGGAACTCGAATCCCCTCGCTGACTGCAGACTGCTGCTCATAAGTCGCTGCGCAGTACCCCCTCCAAGCGGATGTGCGAGCGAGAGGGCGACATCTCTCAGTATCTCCTGTCTTATGTTATCAAGGACAATCTGCAGCAGAGACGGTTAGCTCTATTGATATTGAACTCGATGGTCCCGACAGACACTGCCCCCATTTCGAACGTCCTCTAATCCCTCAAGTGCTTCAGACAAGTGCCATTGGGACATTCATCTATTCAAGGTCTCAGCTTAAAGGCGGCCCTACGCCCACCACTTCCTCATTGGTAAGGTCAAATATTTCTAGTCTTAAAGAAAACTTCGGCAATATTTATTTTTTGCATCCTAACCAAAAGTTGGTAGTTTGATACAGCAAAATAAGCTAGGAATATTTGTGTTAATGATATTGCTCATATCTCTGTATTATATGCCTGGGGTTGGTGTTATTTATCTACTTGATCGAGATTTAGAAATAGCTAGCTAATGTCATTTTGTACTTTATTTTTCCTCACAAATTTTATTTTTAAATTTTCCATTTCCCTTTACAAGGTATTCGCATAAAAGATGGGAATGTTTGATCAGCTTGTATCGAGTGACTTCTCCCATAACTTCGTATGTAGGGAAACTTTGAGCAATGGTGCGCGGGGAAAATACTAAATTCGTCGTTGTAACTTGGTTGTTGCGTGAATATCATTTTCACTACACGGTTTTCAAGTGTAATAATATCTCCGTTGTTTATTGGAATATCACGTCGGTATTCACACACGGGACAGATTTAATAAGTCTATTTTCTACTGATTTGATACAATAATTATTTTTTCAGAACTTCTCAGCACCCTCTGTCTTTTAAAAAGTAATGAAATCGCACTTCTGTTGCGAGTGTTGCTTTAACTTGACAGTGATGTGCTAAGGTTTGCTTTCACCGATTGGTAATGACTGATTTATTCGACTTTCCCGAAAAGGGGCAAAAGTCCGAATAGAGACTGTTCCTGCTCTTCGCTGAATTTCCTCTCCGATTTTCTTACACTTCAAATTGGTAACAGATAATTATTTGTTGCAGATAAACATTACGAAGTACTTATTGGCACAGACATACATGCAACGCATCTCCCCAATGTTCATACTCTCCACCTCTGAACTCTATGAATTTTTTCTTCACTTAAAAGATCAATAATTAAAATGAAAATCTATGTAAATATTTTTTGTTTATTTTTAATTACAAGAGCCAAAGGAACTATTATTCTTTCATTGAGACCCTTCGAAAAGAAGTCCAAGAGTTAAGAAAAAAGCACTTCACAAAGTTCACCCCAAAAATGGTTCTCCTTAAACAGATCACATGCCCGGAATAAATTGTTTAACAAAATGTTTAGTTTAATTACACGAACAATGATAATCGATCCTCTTTTGCTTTGTGTGTCCGTCACATTACCGCTTTGATTTGTCGTAACATTACGGAATGCTCTACGCACACGTATACAAGATTATATTTTAGAAAAATCTGCTTAAACATTTTTTATTTGCTAAGACAGCTACGCTAAATACGCAAACTGGAAAAATAACATGGTTCTGTGACACGGGAGAAGTGTCTTTTAACAGTGTGAGTTTAATCGAATCTTCTTAAACAACAGAAATGTACTTTCGAGAGATGACCTCAGAGTCAGATTTCCGTAAATTCGTTTTCCTGGCCGGATATCGTGGCAAAGTTGGTAAATCCCAATTTTAAGTAGATATTCTCTGCAAGAAAACGTTTGATTGGTAAGTATCACAAGGATACAACTTTATAATCTTGTAATTAAGGGGAAACATGTAATCGACAACATGTCTTCGCAAAATGTCGTTTACAAACTTGTTTGTAAAGACTGTCCCTTTTGCTATATCAGACAGACGAGACGTAAATTACAGACACGAATCAAAGAACATCAGCGAAATATAAACACACTACAACATAATGTTACTTTATTACACCGTTTAAATTTGGGTTGGGAGACAAATTATTACAAATGTATAATTTCTGAAATGTTACACCACGTTTACGAGAAACACATTAAATTTACAAACTGAACAAACTTATCAAAACTTTAAAGTTGTTTCCGACGATTTTCTGCTTTGATGGTTTGTTTCTTTCAAATTATTTATTTTTCTATGTCATTGTTTTATTTGTATATGTAGTTAAATTGCTTTCTACTTGTTATCGAGATAAATCAAACACATTTGTTTGTATGTTCAAACACATACTTTCACTTGACAGTGGTACCAATCTACTGCTGAAACATTGTGGCATATAATAAATAGTCTACAAAAAAGGTCGGTTAAATAATTTCAATTTAATAAATTCCACGAAACCAAGGATTCGATTTTTGTTTTCACTGGGGGATTCCAGAGGATTGAACATTAAAAATCATTAGGGTGAGCCAACATGTGTGAGAGTGGAGGATGTGTTATTCGAAATAAATAACGCGGAAAGAAGATGGTGGAAAAGGAAAATGATAAAAACAGGGAAGTTAAACATACGGGATTCGACTATAGTTCTCTGACGGGACGACGAGAATGCGACATATTGCAGAACGGTATGGAACAGACGGAGGAATATATGAAGCGGAGAGAATATGATGACACGACAACGAAACGAGGACAAGACAGGAACGAAAAGACGGAGAGATAAGACAACAGAGACACTAATGAGACAAATGACAGTTCAACGATATAAAACAAGAGAAACCAGACGAGAAAGAAGTTTGGTCTGTGGAATGTAGAACGCGGGTAGTAGGCAAGTGCCAAGGAACAGGATAGACTGTTTGAACTGTAAATAAATAAAATATTTAAGTAATATTCACTAAGGAACAAGTTGAAAATGTTTATGATTTTTGGTTCAGTTTTCAAAACATTTAGTTTTGAATAATGTAAAGAAATGTGTGGTTTAATTCAAAGCTTTAGGTGAGTGTTACAGTGCTTGACATCTTGAGCTCAAAATCTCTCTAATATACTCTTACGTGTATTAATTGATGAAATCTGAGCGTATAGTTTCGGTTTTACCCTCTGACCTAGTCCGCAAATCCAAACGGTTTTTATTGATAACAGCATTCTTCTGAGATTGCCGTTCACAGCCTGTGCGTCTACTTCTACGATAACTACTTGTACAATAATTCTTTCGCCATTATTACGGATTCTACACTAACTACTGAAGCTAACTTCGAAGAAGAAAAGTATTTCTTCTTATATCAAAACTACTACCTCTAATTGTCGTTTGACGTTTTCTAGAGCAAATTTCTTCAGCTAAAAATAGCACTAATATCACTTTATTATCCCCCTTGCACACGAATCGTCGAAGTCCTAAATATACAACAGTTTGAGAGAAATTCGTGGACACACCATTGTAACAAAACCTCCATTATTCTGAGTTTCATCTTTTTCACGTTATTCAAAGATCTCGCTTTCTCCTTCCCTTCTCTGTCTATATACGTCCTTCTCAAATCAATTCAGATCGAAGGGAAAGCTAAAAAAAGAAAGTTAATTTTGGTCTTTCAGTAATCAATAATCCTATCTGTTTCATCTTTGTGGATACTGTTTCTCCTCTCATCCTTTGGTTCAACACCCATGCTACAGGCAGCAGTTCCATAACATTGTTTACTACAGTTTATAAATGAAAACTAAAGCAATGCTGTATTTTGTTGTCAATTCTCGTTTTGACGTCGTTAATACGAGCTGACTGAGATGGTAAGTTTAGTGAAAATATGGAAATTGAGAATGCTTGAGCTCAGTCCAGGAGCAAAGTCAATCAATGGAACAGCTCTATCTCATAGTAAAACTTTTGCAAGGTTTTCAAGTTGTGGACTAATTCCTTTCAGACTGAAAATGTCACTAACTGTTCCTGTCTTTTTGATCAGAATCTTTCTACGTTCTGTCACAGTGGGTCGATCGGGAACGTATAAGCCTCCATTATCACATTGTCAATACCATCGTATTCATAACATCTCTTCGCATAAACATATTTAACTCTACTACAATTCAATTTATGACACCACTAGCAGTACAAACGATAAGCATTCTAGAACCACCATTACACCCCAATACCACCATTTACTTAACCTTCCCACCACTACAAATAAATGTTTCAGTGCCCCACGTTTTACACTCCCTTCTACGGAACTTGCACTATCATAAGGTATTTAACTAAGACCACCTTAACATCACGCCCATTTCAAAAGTTCAAATTAAGGAAAGACAAAACTTTTGCAGCCATAATGTGACGTCATAGTTTCTTCTTTTTCAAAAGACGTTTGAGGCAGCATACAATATAAAATTTGAAGGCCATTACTATGAAACCAGACGTTTAATAAGTCGTACGTTCGGGAAAAGCGACGCTGGATTAAAAACGACTGTTCATGAGGGTTAAGTTGAATGTCAAATGATGGCATTTATAAAGCGTAGATTTGTTCTAAACCTACTAAAAAACAGGGGATTATGAAAAAGTGTCAACGGCCCATGACAACATGAGCTGTGTAACACGAGCTTATTCTGAAATCAATCCGAGATATAATTATATCTGCTATATAATCCGCATAAAATCGTTTAGCAGCTTGTATCACTGCTCAAGGTTACCACTTCGAACAAGTAATGTAAGTTAATGTGGCTTAAAGGTTGTTCTCAATGAGAAATTTTCTATCTTTTAGAGAATATCTTATTCAAAATAATAAGCTGACCTCCATACCTTTTATTACCCCTTGACCTCAAAATAAACTACTCATCACATTATGTCCATTTGAACCAAAACAAATTTCCTTAGCAACATTTTCACTTATTCTTGAAAGTGGGTGCATTGTTAAGGTGGCTTCTGCTAAATACCTCATCTTATACACATACATGCAGCAAGCACCATCAACTACGTTCCTATTCCAAGCACTACAGCTACCTCTTTCCCATCTTCCACATTCTTTATAAGTATCACCATTTACGTTTTATTTAAACAAAACCTTCTAAGATTACTATTTCTCTCGACACAACAATTATTGCTTCAAACAAATTTTGCTTCTTACCCGCTTTATCACTGTCATTAGTCCTTTTTATTAATTTGGAATTGTAATTAAGTTTCATATTAAAATTTTGAATACAATCCAATCAAAACAAGAAAGACTTAGTAATTATATAACAGATCAAAATCTATGTCTAATGAACGCGCGAAAAATGTAAGTGGAGTAGTAAGAGAATAATGAACTTCATAAGTGAGTATCGTTTTGGCAATTTACGTTTTACTTCAGAATTAAAACCGATCTACATCAGGAATAGCTAATAATGTTACAGGAGAGCTTTGTCTTTATCTGCACGTAAGAAACGCGAATGAGCATTAGGTAAATGTTATTCTTATCGCAGTGAGAAGATCTGTGTCCACGGAGAGGTCTCAACTCACGCTCACCTTGTTGGCCGTCTGTTCCTCCGCACGCGAGTTGTTCGAGGGGTCGCGCCCTGCTGCAGCCGAGGGTTCTTTGAAGAGTGCTCCTGAGCAGCACCCCGATCCTCCACCCTTCGAGCACGGAGTGGAGGGTGCGCTATGAAGAAATACGCAAGCTTCGAAAAAAACACGCGACTTTGGATTTAGTCCGTGAATGTAGAAAGAATATGTCTTGGAATCAAGGAAAATCATGTTAGATTCTTTTTTTAAGATAAGACGGCTAGCTCCATGTGTTTGATGGAACGAGTATTACTTCCTGGATTATTCAATATTTTTCTCGCGGGAGAAAATCACGTTAATTCGGAATAATTTATTTACAGTTTCTTTAATAATATCTTCTTAAAACAAAGTCAGTAAACTGATTAATAATTTTTTTTTTCAATTTGGCTTATATGTCTGCAGATACTAATGAAACATTCCCACATAGCGTCAGGAATTTTCTTGGAGTGCAAAATTAAAATTTCTCATGGAGAAAATTAAATACTTCAAATAGGTTTATATGTCGCACATGATACAATTCTCATCATGTACCATTTTAGAAGCTAGAGTTCCCCATGAACTTATGCTCCATTACCCCTGAATTCGACACTACCATTGATGAAAATTAAATATCGAAATATAAATTCAAGTGAACATGCTGCTCCAAACAAGGAATGCTTAGAGCAGGGATGGCCATAGCTGCCCGTCGCGGGCATTATGCGGGCAAGCCAAGGGCAAATTACGCGGGCATGCGAAGAGCCCCACCTAAGTTTGAACTTAGTCGAAGGGCAAATCATTGGCCACCTCCGCTTTAGTGCTTTAGCGCTTCATTATCGACACCAATGTTGTGATTTTTTTTTGTATTTCTTTCAGGCAATGTTTAACCCCGCCAACATTTCAGCGAACATTGTGTTCGTAATTGCAGAGAAGGGTATCATTGGAAAGATTGTCCTTCCACTTCAATATCAAGGGTAGAAGAGTGTGTATTGTAATACATAGCAAGGATGTAGTTGAATTGAGTCCTTGAATTTTTAAATGAAGTATTTCAGCTCTATTTCTGTAAATACCCGTCATCATCGCCGCTCATAAAATAAAATACGCCCTTACGTTTATACGAGTCACGGCACGTTCGACACCTTTTCCACGTACGGAATCAACCCTCAAGAATCCGAACAGCTTCGTTCTCCGGGATCTGTCCTCTGATCACTCCGACGCACACAAGAAAAACTATCCCTTTTCCTAATGCCCCACAAAAAAAAAAAAAATTTCCTCTAGCAAAAATGCATGTAAGGGAGGCCATCTGTTATAGCCAAACGTTCATTGGTTGCAATTTAAAATGAATGGCCGTTTGGCGTTAACATATGGCCACACAATGCCCATTTTTACTAGAGATCTACAATTCCCGTGTTCCTCATTTTGTATGTGTCGCAGTTCTCCCTCGCCAGCGATGTCAGACGGCAGCTACACGAAACTGAGATGGTTGGCCATTGTTGTCCTCTATACAGAATTACTGTAAAGTTATTCGGCAAATCCTGAAAACTAAGAAACATTGAGCTATCCCGGTTACATCATTTTTTTATTTGTGTTCATATAAATTGAGATTATTTTTAAACGTTTCCTACGAATTCCTACGTTTGAGAAATGTCTTACCATCTCCACTGTGACGGCTGTTGGATGGAGACACCAATCTTCTAGTCTTCGCATGAAGAACATTCAATACTTAATGATAGTAATTTCACCCAAAATGCTAAAATAAAAACATGAACTTAATTTTACAAATCTTGATATACGAAATATATAGTATTAGTACAAGTCTGTCTCATTCCCCCTTCAACCTATAAAGTGCCATATTTACTTATTTAAATTGGACTTTAGTACTAGGGTTGACCCTGAGCGCTCAAAAACGCACAAAAATGATCTTAGAATATAAATCGTTCATTTTAACAGCAGTGGTATGAGTCATTCTCACGAGAGGCATTTTGGTAACGTGAAGAAACAAAATATCGATATAAGAGGACCAAAAACATATTTTTCAATGTCGTGACTCTATTGCCATATTTCCCTCTGCTTACAATAATAAAGATATATAAATAGAAAACTTTACTACTGACCTGAGAGTAATTTTTCATCTAAAAGAAAAAGATCTGAATGAATTACACAGCAATAAGCTCTTCCCATCATTCCGTTCATCAAGGATTGTTCTTCGATAACTTTTCATATGCTCCTTTGTAATTTTTCTACTTTTGCTTACCTCCGAATGAATGTTTCGTGGTCACTTTTCTTCGAATTTCTTAGAAACATTTGAGCCAAAGGTGCTTTGTGTTTTTTGAAAACAGATAAGAAGCTTCTTAGCTAATCTGCCACTCATTGGCAAAGACACATCAATTGCATAGGTGTGTAGAGCTATCCACAGGCCGCAACGGACCAGCTGTAGCTTTGTCTCCACAGTGTGGTAGTATTGATAATGGTGGCATATCATCATTAAATTGACTTTGGTCACTGCTTCAAACATCTTTGTCCACACTTCCACCCCATTACATATTTGTTCACTTCCTTCACAAACCGTCGTGCCTTCTGACGAATTCTGTAATCTTCTTGTTTGTCCTAACGTATGTCGAACGTAAAATATTGCTGGACGAAATGTCATATTCACCCTTGAGTTTGTTAATAAAAGTACTCGAAGCTGCGAAAGTGTCCAGGCTAACCACTTTAGACGCTTCTAGTGCCTAAATTTACAGATGCCAATACTGAACTGAATATCCATAGGCTCTTACACTATTACGAGTAAATTGTGACATTACGTACTGCTTTTAAGTTTTTAATTGTGACAGCCAGTTTCCCTTGAAATGAACTCGATCTCGCCTTCTGCTAGTCACATAATCTAATATTAACTTCTAATTTGATTTTTTTCGAATTCATTTATGCCTCCCCGTAAGTTTGCCATAGGAGTTGAGGCTACGATTGTAATAATTTCCATAAATGTTCTCAAATATGTTGTCATCAATATTTTGCAATACTCTGGGCCTCGACATTTTTGGTAGAGATTGTTCGTACTCACTAGCACTTGAAGATTCCTGTTGCTCTGGATATGAAAGTCTTGAACCGATGAAAGAACTTCAGGTACGGGCTCTTTGTCACTATACCAATGAAGCGTATCATCATTCTATTTGTAAATTATTATGCTATATGACATATTCGCGAACTCATACCCTCGACTTAGAATACGTTTCCATATTCAGCAGGCCGCAACTTTGCCTCCAACATTTTGACAATATTCATGGGATTAATTCACCTCATGATACCGATGTTTTAACTCTATCCCACAACAAAATACTCCAAGAGATATCCTCCTACTGCAGTTATACTAGTGACACAGCTAAAGTACCAGTACAACATGCCACCGTCGAATGGTGCTAGCAGACAACAGCTGAGTTTTGCATGGGAATGACTTAAACCATAGTTGTTTGGATGAGCTATTTATATTCTAAGAACATTTTCGTGCGTTTCTGAGTGTTCGAGGTCGTATCACTTGTCAGTGGAGTACATGAGTTGACATATTCTCAAGGTTATTACGTTGCTAATATTTATTCAGCGTCAAAGGTTCCTGCTGATTCCAAGAAAAGAAGCTTCCAAGGCTTTCCAGGGGAGAAATATAGCGCTCCCTTGAGCCGCAAGAGAGACGAAGCAGACAGCGACGATATTCTCGCTTGAAATGAAAACCAATTAATACTTACAACAGTTATAAAAGGTGGAATGAGTAGGAATAAATATAATAAACATTAGACGAAAGAAATGATTATTTGCAAAGAAGAGGATGATGTGAGTTAGAAAATAAAAAAACAAAGGTGACAAATTATACTGGGATATCATTATAAGCCGATACGATAACGGGACAGAAGTAATTGGAAGCAGGGTTGCCACCGCAGAAAGAATAATAATAATGGAGCGGGGTTTTATTACAGCACAGGAAGATCTTCCAAGAAATGACTTTGCCTGAGTGAAGACATTTCATGTAGTTGGATGGTCACACGAGTTTCCGCTCTTCACGGCGTATATCCTCCGTAATTTTCCAGGAAATGACTTAGAAGAAGGCGTCGTGATGATATTTCTCAACAAATTTTCCAGCGCCAAGAATTACAGATGTATCGGAGTTCTGAAGATATCGTACATTCGAAGTACATGCAATCACTCTCAAGAGATTGCAAGCATTGTCTTTCACCGTGAGAACTTCCAGTATCTGTTTCTGTCTCAGTAATGGCAGGAATTGAGAAAATATTTGAAACGAGATAAGTACAAATGACTAATGTATTTAATTACACGAAATAAATTCGTAAAATTCAGTTCTTCTGTTTTGAATAAAGATCACTATTGAAAGAATTCACGTGGGAGAGAATGAAACAAAACATCGATGTAATAAAATGCTGAAAAGAGAGTGAAATTTGAGGTCCCTTAAAATGGCGCAAACCATACAAATTCCATTTATACTTTATATTCAGGTCCCATTTTTTTTGAAATGTTATATAAACCTAAGAAGAGGTAATGGAAATATTAGGTGGCTATACGCTCGTTAGGTACGAAATTCGTAGAATCTGATTTTACTCTTTCAGGTGCAGTTTTAGTTTTTCCCATAGTTACGTATAGAAGTTGAACTTCCTTCTCAGTTGCTTAGCCTTCCCAAGAAAATCTACATTCGTGCCACGATATCAGAAAATAAACAAGTCTCAACTTTCCATTTCAATTTTGAATTGGAATCTGGAATGCATTCTCTAGTTATCTTAAAAATAACAATGCAAATGTTTATGATATAAAGTTTTCACGGTGGACATATTACTAAATGCGACAGTATTCTCTTCAAAACCGTATGTTCATTCATTGACACCTAATTAGAGACTGTAGTAACAGTAAACTGAGGGAAATTTCAGCAATTCTGTGTGAAAGGAACGCACACAAATACAGCCACTAATCCATCTTTCAAAGCCACAAACAAAGAAGAAAATGTGTTTTCAAAAATTTCAAACTTTGTGATATGCAACAAACACCCATTTGACACTCGGATCTGCAAAAACTGGATAATAATTTTATAAGGAGAGAGATTAAATAAATATTTCAAGCAATGTATAAAATTTGTCAAGAAAGCATATCTCTAACCCGCTAATAAATTGTGTTCATAAAGGGAAAAAATAATGTCACTTATAAATACCTTCATCATGGGCAGTAGAGTTTTGAAGAGAGAAAAAAGTAAACTTTGAAGTTGTGCTGTACATTTTTAAAATTAAAGAATACTTTTTCCTTGGAAATGGATGACAAAATGTTCAAAAGAAATACCATTCACTGCAGATGTGTAAAGATATCATTTGAGTCAATAATCGTGCCAATTAAAACAAAACGCGCCAACAGAACAGGGGAAGCTATCTAACGGCAAAATATCTGCGAGAAAACGAGATCAGAATGAAATTGTAAACTGAAATTTTATTGAAATAGTAAATTTATTGTCAAAAAAGTTGTTAGTAACTGCGCATGACCACATAGAGAACAACAAACTCATTTACTCTCCGAAAGTAAACAATATAGCTGATTGTTTGCAACGAATGTCCAGCAGGAGTAAAATACTATTTGTTTCAAAAACCAATATAATCAAGTTTGAACTCCGGTTCAATTTCTCTGTTGTTTGAAAATATTACAAATGATACATCAAATTTTAGATTATTAAACTCCTCGATTTAAGGTATTGGTTTAAAAATGTTTACTTGTCTCTAAGTATTTTTATCGTGTTGGTGAGGAAAAAAAACACGTTTTACTAGCGTTTTCAAGGGAAGGGTGAACTTTGAAAATTTATATCAGCAAAACTGTCGATTCTAGAATATTTAAATTTTTACAGTGTTGTTGTAGTAGTTATTTATAAGATCTGTTCTCCTTATTCTTCTTCAGTCCTTTCTATCCTGTTTGAAGCATAAGGCTCCAGTAAATTTCTTCCATCTGACACGATAGGTGTAACTTCGTTCCACAATTTCCCGTAGCTTTCCACCTCTCTTCGAACACTCCTTCGCCATGATCCTCTTGGACGCCCCTCTCTTCGCGGATTCCATTCCAGTGCCTGGCTCTCGATTTCCTCCACTTACGTTTCTGAGTTTGTTTCTCGATTGGTTACGTTCCAACAAAGCATCATTTCGTATTTTTAACGGCCAAAATATCCTGAAAATTTTCATGAGGCATCTACTGACGAATGTTTGACGTATATGCCTTATAGAAAGAAAGCCATGTCTCAGAGCCATATAGGAGCACTGCTTTAACGTTTGCCTTAAAGATGTTTAGTTTGGTCCTGGTCGATACGAACTTATTTCTCCGCATAGGAATGAGCTGAATAAAAGCGACATTCGCTTTAGAGAATCTATTTTTAACATATTCCAGAATTCCACCTGTATCCGTAACAATGCTTCCAAGGTAAACAAAAGTGTTCACTAGTTCAAGCTCTTGATCCTCAATCTCTAATTACTTTTGAATTTTAGGCTTCATACGAAGATCTTTTGTTTTCGTGGTGTTTATTTTTAAACCAGCGATTGCAGATTCGCGTTGCAGGTGCCATACATTTTGTTGAGCATCGATGTACATCATTGCCAACAAGCAGATGGCGTCTGCATAATCCAAATCCTCCAATACTTCACAGTGGTTCCAGCAAAGGCCACACTTCTTCTCATAATGTCATCCACTAGCAGCGAGAATAACAATGGTGATAGAACACAACCCTTTCTCACGTCATTTGTTACTGGTATTGGGTTAGATAATTTCCCGTTGTGTATTATTTGGCAACTATAATCCTTACACATATCTTTGATGATATTTATTTTCTTTTGAGGTACACCACACTTTCGTAGCATTTGCCAAACGGCTTTATGTCACAAGGAATCAAATGTTTGTTCAAAGTCTATGACGATTAAATATAGAGTACTATTTCACTCTACAGACTGTTCTATAATCAGGCGAAGAGTGTTAACTTGGTCTATACAGCTATGATTTCGCCTAAAACCAGCCTGTTCTTTCCTTCTTCTTTTTTTAAATGCCAGTTCCATTCTGTTGAGAATCACACATGAGCAGACCTTACTCGTTACCGATAGCAGAGAAATACTCCTCCAATTATTGCATCTCGTTCGGTCACCTTTCTTTTTTCTTTTTGGTATTTTGATCATTAATCCGGTCTTCCAGTCCTTGGGGACCTTTCCTTATTTCCACACCTTCTGAAAGAGTTCTAGCAGTAACTGTCCTGTTGTGTGTATAAGATCTGTTAATTGCGTAATTTTTTGATTTTGCTAAAAATATTGTTCTTGTAGTTTTTATAGAACCTTGCAATATCAAGATCAGCTAATAGTACAATCTTCCATCAGTCCTTAAAATAACCGTATTTAAAAATAGGATAAGAATAAACAATATCTTGTTAATAATGGTACTTCGTGATTTTATAAAACACAGTGCGGCGGAGCGAGAGGACGCTCTGAGATTCAATCTCGAGTACATTGCTTTTGGAAAGGGACAATAGCGCATGTTTCTCTCTCCATACGACATATGTTCATCCTTACAAAAGCTCGAAGTAAAACGAAATGGAAAGAAGAAATCGAGAATTGTGAAGACCTCACGTTTCCCATCCTGGTCCGGGTTTTTCTCCGGTTTTCCTCCGGGTAGTGGCGGATGTCCAAAGGCAGGAATGTCATTTAATACTTTTGTAATTATTAATCTCGAATTTTGACCGCAAATTGTATCTACGATTCATTTTGGAATACTAAATTGGTAACAGCACGTATTTGATTAAATTTTACTTAATCTTAAGCGTAATATATAGAAAGTTTTGTAGTGAAAAAATTCGAAAGTGAGATTTCGACGGAAATATCCGTTTTGTTTATCCCTGATTCAGAAAAAGTAGTTTTTGGCATAACGTCCGTTTTTCCGTCTGTGCTCAGCGATTCTGAGTAAAAGGATGAATATATTTAACTCATATTTCGTATTTACGGTAGAATTTACTTGTCGTCGATGCATGTGCTCTAACTTCTTTTTACTTTAAAACAAAATGTACTTCACATGAAGGTCAAAGTACTCTTTAAAATATTTCTCAAAAACGGCTCCAACGATTTTGCTTAAATTTTCTGTTCGTAAAGTACTATTAGTATGCATTACATTCGCATTAGCAGTATTTCGATTGAAAGTTTGGTGTAGACGCAGTCAAATAATTTCTGTGTGCTACACTTACACATTAGTTTACTGTTTCAAGAAGCTTGAGTAATTTGTAGCAGTGTAAATGGACCAAGACGTAGAATACCCTTTTCGTAAACTGAAATGAAAGATACGATAAAGATAAAATACATAGGAGGACAGCAAACGCACTGCAGATACGAAAATACGTCAATTTCTGTATACAACAAAATTACATTAACATTACACTTTTACAATATTTTTGTCACTCTATGCTCCAGATGGAGAAACGTGTATGAGAAAGTATGTGCAATGGTTTTGCACCACTAGTTTTAATAAGTATTAAATCCGCCACTGCCCGTTGACCCTTGATCGGAATTGACGGGATGGTCCCTTGCTTGTTTCCGGAGAGTAACTTAGTTTATTGCCCCCCACGTGGTCATACGCAGTTTGCAACTGATTTTTTGACGACAAAGTTTATTTATTTATTTATTTACTTGTGGGTGATGTTTTAAAATACTAGTGAGGTATCGAACACACTCAGCACAATTATTAAAAGATCTCTTCTCATATGTGTAATAAAGGATAAAACTGTCAATAAATTATCACCAATGTATAAATAATTATATGATCTGAAGTTGATTCCATATTTTTGTAAGTATTTTCTTAAGAAGTAAATATATTAAGTTCATAATATACCTCTTAAAACATAAGCCGACGAATTCGTGAATTTTTACGTCTTGTGTTCAGATTTATCATTGTTCGTAAATCCCTTGAAAGAAGAACTTTTGAACTCGTAATTATAAAAATAAATACCTCGGGGAAAACTCTTCGTTTCCCTGGGGGTTATTTCTCTATTCCCAAATCCCCGGGTAAATTTTCGAATAAATGAACGTTGCTGTGTCCAAAATTTCAGAACTTAAGCCCAGTCACTATACGACACGCTATGAACGGTCATTAGAATGTGAAGTGAAAACTTTCGCTTACGGGGTGAAATGGTTGGACAACAAACCAACGTGTTCTAGAGAAAATATTTAAATGTCCCATGTCATAATCTTGAAAAATATATTTTTGTACTAATTTCTTCATAGAATTAATACGTCAGCTGTAAACAACAAATTTCAGTCTTTTACTTACATTCATATATTTATCCAAACATTGATTTTAAGTACCAACCACGTGGTTCAATCAGCTTTTAGGTGGAAGTCTCCCCTGAAATCTAAGGTTCTGGATTTGAATCCCGGGTGACGCATGATTGTTTCATTGAGTGTTGTACCCGTGGAAGCCAACGGTAAACCTTCACGGGTTGCATCTCGGCATTACAATCATTCAATCCTCGTTATTCCTCAGTGTAACAATCTCAAAGGTGCGTCTAGGATTGTCTCGTTGTCCTCGAAGTGGTTCAAATCCTCGCACTGCAAGGGAGGATCATATTATACCTAGGGGAATACGGGTGATCAATTCCATCCCTCTCTCCGAAATTAAAAGTTGTCCTCTTTGTAAATAATAAAGCTAATTTTACTTGCAAGGAATATTTTATATACAAGCGTGTGCTATCCCCCCCAAAAAAAATTCCAGGGAACCCCGCGTCGGACTGTAGATTAAAGTAGAATATTTAGGTTCTTCTCTGTGGCTGGCGAAGTGTCATCTGAGATCGCGCTGTTGAGTTCAGAACGCTCCGTTCCGTGGCGCTTTCTAGGAAACGGAGTTTGATACTAGTTTAAAAGACTCACTAGGAAAGTATTTTTCGATATTCCGATGTTGAAGGGTTAAATTTGGCTAAAATATTTTTTTTTAATATTGGGCTAAAAATTAAAAAAAAATCATATGGGGTGTGAACTCTACATTGGCTGTGAGGGTTCACGAAATAATATTTGCTTCGAAATCAGAAAATTCCCGTGAACCAGACCGCACGAATTCAGCGAATACTCCATGATGTGTACCGGTGAATTCAGCGCATCATAGAAAGTTGGCAGAGCTAGAATTAATTAAATGACCTCATTACGTCTTCATAAATCCTAAATATATTCCTCTTTTTAAGGAGCACTTGAGTGTGATGTGAACATTTCTAAAAACAAGACTTGTGAACCCGAATTGATGCAGAGCACAAAAAAATTGTCGTTAATTTTCCAGCATTTAAAGGTTTTTATATCTTTTTCACACATCCTCTCGAACAATTTCAACGTCATCTTTGCATTACACTGTTCCCACAAGTTTTTGGCTACCGAGTAATACCAAATATGATGGATTCAATAAGCTGGAGAACAGGAATGGGGAGCAATCTTTGTAGTTGTGGGCGGAAAACTGTTCCAAAATGTGATAACAACCCGAATGGTTAATAACATATTGATAACTTTAAATACTTATTCATTTCCAGAAGGATTTTCTCCGGATATGTAATCCTTCGTGTCCGCAGAAGAATAGTAGAATCACAAAGGAACTTCAAAAGATAAACATTAGTACATAAATACTCTAAAATTCCTTGTAGTTATAAAAAATGTTTTAAAAATGTCACGAAAGAACAGTCAAAGTAAGGTAGTACATATCGAAGATCAAAATGAAAAACATATTATATGTATTATTTTATTTAATAATAAGCTCTTCACTCATAATTATAATATATACTTATTTTTTATATGTTCTAGCTCTAGTGAAAATGTCCATTGGCGGCCACTTGAAATGAATGGCCGTTTAGCGATAACAGATGGCCATTTTTACTGGAGCTATTAACATGAACCGTATTTTTATTTATTCTGCCTTCATAAATTTATTTCTAATTTACTTAATGCAGATCTAGTTTATTTCCTTAAATTCTAATTTATTAATAGCATGTAATTGTATTTATATTGTAACGTATCCTGATTTGTTTCCACACGACTGCGAAGTAGAGCAAAGCGGGGGAAGAGAGGCAAACGCGGCGCAGAAGAAAGAGATCGGTGATGGTACACAAAAGGACAGCGAGGAAAAGCTCCGGGAGGTAGGCGTCACTTCGCAAACGAAATAAAGCCAAGCCACACAAGGCAAATGTAAGCAAGACAAGGCAAATATTGGCAAGACAAGGCAAATGTATACCAGACAAAGCAAGGCAAGGCAACGCAAAGCTAAGTTTCAGCACATGGAAGGAGAATAATTTAGCTACTAAGTTGTAACATGAATCACCAATATGGAAAAAAAATGTATGAGCTTAGAATGAATTATTGTAACCATATCTACTAGAGGAAGATAATAGAAAAAAATTATTTAAAAACTATCTTAATATTATGTAATAAAAATGTAATCTTAATATTATTAATAGAATAACTTATATGACACATATATGGAAAGAAACACATCTATAACTACAAAATATTTGGATGTAACATACCTCCAGTTGGAATGTCAACACAACATCCATTTTTGTGAGTTGTGTGTCACTATCTGCAGAATCCCCTTCCAGCTTTGCCAGAGAGCCCTGTGACCTGCCGTAGAACATTAAGCTCTTCAGTTTCGTTCTCTCCCTAAATATCAATGCATAGTTGCTAATTGTGAAGAAAATAGAAAATTCTTCAAAAGCTCCATTGCAGCATCCTATGAGTTTTACTTAACAAAACGTTATTCAAAAACGATTTTAAATCATCGATTCATTGCTAACCTATAAAAACACTGGACAATGTTTTATCATTTGAACAGAATATTTTCATGTACTTTGATTCATTGTATGAAATATTTTGTTAAGTAAACACTCATTTTTGCTTAGCAATATAAGGTGCAATATTGTAACAGTGAAAATAAATATTTTCTTACATCCACAATTTTAAAAGCAATCTAAAATGTAGTGTGAATCAATATAATTTGCATTTACAGTTTTCAATAATTACTCGGAACAGAATAAAATGTTTAAATAAAATATGACCAAATGCCAAATGTTCATTCTAAAGGCAGTTTCTCCATCGCCTATTGAGCAGAATGGGTAAAAATATCAATAACCAGCAAATCAAATACGGCCATCAATCATGTATCATTCACATTTTACTGGGTCCAGAAAGAAACATTACGATTTAGCATATGTATAATATACAGTGGAAAGCGTGCATCAGCACCAGCAATTCCATCACAAGAAGTATCACTGGATTACTAGCCCCATTGTCCACTACTCTTGCATATCTATCGGTAGACTAGAACCCATGCATACAAAGGGTGTGCAAGTCTATCAGTCGCATACAATGCTGCTTGAACTGCCTGTCTCACAACACTTGAACTAGCTCAGGTGAGACAATCACATTTTCACACCAAAAACGTGAATACCGGGAAAACTATAAATCTTCTTTCCCTCTCCTGAAACGTTTCACAACGAAAGATAAAACAACCGCATTCTCTCAATTCATATTTATCTTATTTCCGTTTTCAACTTTCAAGGGAGATATTTCATAGGAAGGATATTTCAACTCGGCTTCGTAATAACCGCCTTGTAACGCCAGTACGATGTCTCGGAGACATAGTTTCACTCCAGGCTCAGATATTTCTCTTTTCTATGTTCTTGAAGAAAAACTTTCCAGTCATTTGACGAATTGTTGGATACATTTCCTTATATACTTCACGTGTTGGTGAAAAGTATGTTCAGATTTACAGAAGTGATTATTACTGTCCTAGTATAGCGGGATACCTTTCTTACTAGAAAATCTAGATTTCTAATGTTTGACATAATTTTAAATGAATTAGACGAACGTGCCAATCTACGGTAAATTTATTAATTTATTATTATCAAAAATGAGTTTTTCTTTTCTTCGACTTTCTTTATAGGTAATCAACATTAAATGTGAATCAAGCTTCTGAACGTGGATTTTTGTGAATTATAAACAGTCGCGTATTAAATAAACATTATTTATATTACTTTTAACGACGTGAATAAAACGGATTAGGTTCTGTGTTGTAATACATAGATACAAACGCAGCGCTGCCTCCTTTCGATCCACCCAGTCATAAAAAGAACAAACTAATTTTCTTTATATTCTACATTCTGTTTGGATGTTTATCAAATTCTATTGAATATTAATGTTTAGACACCCCCACTGGGTTTTCAAATAAGTAGAGAAAACATAGTATCGTCTACACAAAGAAAATTTTTGAATGAGTAATTTACGACGTACTGTATACCACAATAGCATATATGAAGGAATGAAATATATGAACATTATTGTCCGCGTCGGATTTTCTAATCAGGACAGTCTAGCTCCTACAGTTTACAATGTCACAATAACGAATAGAAGCTGTGGACTGCGAAAAATTGAACAACCATAACAGAAAATTAATTATAAGAGTACTGAAAACATTGGCCCGGGTTTTGCTCCGGTTTTCCTTCGGGTAGAGGCGGATTTCTTATACAGGTTCTCTAGGCTTTGTCTAGGGGCATGTTTATTGTAATAATAAAACGTGAATTTAGTGTTATTTCAATTCTTATGATTTTTAAACACTATACACAGAATAATCTATAGTTCGATAATAATTTGAACATGTAAATTTTTTGCGTTAAATTACAAACATATTGACATTCTATTAGTATTAAAACTCGCAGCTAACTTTTTATCTTATCTAGGAATTTTTGCTGAAATTTTTGAATCCGCCTCTGCCTTAGGGCCCTTGATCGGAATTGATGGGATGGTCCCTTGCTTGCTTCCGGAGAGTAAATTAGTTTTTTTTCCCTCCACGTGGTCATACGCAGTTTGTACTGTTTTTTGACAATAAATTTATTATTATNATTATTAATATTATTATTATTTATTATTATTATTGCATTGTGACACCACATACTTTGTTTGCCTGGATATGCCAAAATAAGAACACAACCCACACCATCCTAACAGGCGTGAGAAGAACACTATACTTTGTGAAAATATTAACAAATCCCTTCTTATAAAAAAGAAAGGTCGCTATCTTGGCAGTATATTGAACATATGACCTCACTTGTAGCCGTCACTTAAGAGAAGTTTCCGATACGGCTGTCAAATGTTAACCTGAAGCTTAATTTCCCCCTGACAAAGCGAGCAGTCATATATTGGCAGACAGGCTCCAGTCTTCATCTCAAATCTGCAGATTCTTTTCTGGGAATCTGCCTTTCTCCAAACGTCTATAAACCATGTGTCGGACTCGTTTAGTTCGCAGCAGTTGGCAGCAATCACTCAAAAACATCTCGTCCCGATACAGCAAAGAGTCCTTGATATTCTTTAGAGATGTTACAAAAAAGTCGCTTTTTTATGTCCAACTGTAAAACATCACTTTTCTTTTTCAACCTACCCAGCAATGTTTGAACACGGCGAAAAATTTAAACAAACGTCTTGACTATTTTTGTATTGGAGTTTTAGAATTGAAGTACGGGATCAACATAAATAAAATCTAATATTTGATATTTAAGCTGATGTAGCAATAAGAGATACAAAATGCAGAACCCGGATCCTTTGGTTCCGTCCCTCATTAAAACCTTGCCTCGTTACGTTATTGTTATGTAAACCCTCTGATTTTCTCATTTTCTCGTCAAAGTGGTGCACCGATAGAGGAACACACGAAAGCACTTGTGTTAATAACATTTCTTTTCTTCGTGCAAGGATAAGATGAAATGCTACACATCTTTAAAACCGAGAAAGTCGGGTTTTATGATTCCCAGAATATTTTCAAGAGCAAAGACGGGAAAATTATTTTCAAAAGCTTTGGATTTGGTGAGTCACCATACGAGCTTTTATTTAAGAAATTGATTGTGCATTTTAAAACTTCCCGATAGCTCCGATGGTAATAACTGAAGGAACCAAAGTGGAATCAAATTTAAACACAAGGTTTCATAATTTACAGAACAGTTCACTCTGAAATTCTTATTTTTCCTTTCATAGGCAGATACATTAAGTAATTTACTCGAAAAATCGTCGAAATAATAATTAATAATAATAATAATAAATTTATTGTCAAAAAACAGTTCAAACTGCGTATGACCACGTGGAGGACAATAAACTAATTTACTCTCCGGAAGCAAGCAAGGGACCATCCCATCAATTCCGATCAAGGGCCCTAAGGCAGAGGCGAATTCAAAAATTTCAGCAAAAATTCCTAGATAAGATGAAATGTTAACTACGAGTTATAATACTAATAGAATGTCAATATGTTTTTTAATTTAACGCAAAAAATTGACATGTACAAATTATTATCGAACTATTGATTATTCTGAGTATAGTGTTTAAAAATCATAAGAATTGAATTAAAGGATTACTTCTCGAGACGTTCGAAAAAGTTTTTTCAAATTCCCAGCATGACATATTTTAATATTACAAGTGGTAAAATGTTTCAAGGAAGATCAGTGACGACCTCATCTACAGCCCTTTTAATAAGTTAATTAATTATTTTATAAACAAACGTTGTATGTAAATTAAGGGTTTTGAAATAAGCCCTTGGCAATATGTACTTGTGAAAATGTTATCCGCCCCCCTGAATTTTTTTCTGCAAAGTGAAGTTAATTCTGTGCCTCTGGCCATTTCTCGTTGAATGACATATATTTTCGAATCATTCCTTGTGTGACAGTTGGAGAACGTTAAACGTGTGTTAACGCCGCGTAGTCACAAACTCAGTTCGCGAGATCGTGCCAGTGGAGATACAATAGAACGAACATAACTGCTGTGCTCACGTTTCGATACACAAAGAGTGAATGAGGGGCGGGTATCGACGTAAAATGGATAACAACGCACCTGAGGACCCATTCTGTAACATTCCGCTTTCAGTGTCGATCGAGACGGGAGAAGCCAAATCCGCTCGAAAAGTATTCCGTGTGGGCGGCTTGGAGTTATTCTGTAAGTCACCCGAGAACACCTTCGGCCGGACTCGTACTTTCCCGATCGCAGCTGAGGGCTGTTGCCACTTAGTAATGTCTCGACCAATCAGAGAAAACCGACTATTGTCAGCTGTTGCGCGTGGTAGATCGAACCCACTCGCCAGCAGTTACGCCGGTCGAATTCTTGCTTCCGAGGCACGACACAACGGCGACGGCGCGGATACTCAATTTTAATTACATGCTTGTAAAATCTAAACTACTTATCAAAATTTCATGATTTATAAACACTTATTATCGTCGTTAAATGCACAAAACAAAGAACCCAATTAATTTGATGATGATTGATTTTTTCATACTTAAATTACTCTCTTAAATTAAACTACTTTGGCTCGACTATTTTTAATATTTTTTTCGATAATTTAGGTTAACCTTTCTAGACGGACATATGTAGTCGCGGACTTTTTTGTATAACTCGTTGAGGTGAGGGATATTGTCGTTCATTGTTGTAATTATCTCAAACCGTTTAGGCGGAAACGAATCCTATCGGAAGTCCTCGGAAACATACCGAATTCAGTTTCGTGCTTCTCGCTCGGAAAGTGATGTCACACCCGTGCACCAAGCCCCTTTTCGATCGGATTGGAAGTTTCAGAATAGACTCTGATGTTAGTGTGATCAAGATGTCGAAGTTTAGGTAAATTTCAAGACTGTACAGAGAGAAAAGGGTTTTTAAATTAAAACTTGCGAAACCTATCTTTTGTTCATCTCGCATGGTGCGTATTAGAATTACAACTGCAATTAAAAGACAAACTAATGGAGAACAGGATCCCTGAAGATTGCAATCATTGGTGACTCGTTTGGATCGAGATATCAGAGTTCAAATTATTCAGCACTTCTCAGAGAAATGAAAGCGAGAGGTTTTAGTCAGAGGACTGAAATTGCTCCTCCGGAAATTGACCTCAAAAAAACTTTGGATTTCAAATTCAAATTAGCAGACAACAAGGATTTTATGATGTTCCTGTCAGTAGAGATGAATTTACAAGTGCTGTGAATCTATGAAAAGAGAGGGGTTAAAATATACGAACGAAATAGAAAAAATCTTTAAATTTCTCTAACTGACATAATGAATCGCCTTTGTCAGTTTTCAAGGTCGAGTTGTTCCCTAACTAATATGATTCCCGTGAAAAACAAAAACATTTGTTCAGATGGCAGGAGAAGAGTCAACTATGCAAGATTTCGTCATTTCTTCCATGTTTTCACAAGTGGTACTCGGGTGCTTTCCGAAAGGAATATTATTGAAAAATTCTTTTTTCTGTTCATTTTTTAGTGTTTGGTTCATAGTCCATTTTATTCACTAAAATGTCTGAATTCATAGCATTGCGTTTGGAAATGGTGTTGATTTTTCCTTGAGTCTTACTTCACAATTTGTTCTCCTTTACAAGTTGATTTGTGAGATAACCGAATTCGATTCTCATGGAAGCACAAGAAGCACATGAAGTAGTGGAAGTATTTCAGTGTAACTCGGGGATTTTGCTTCGGTGGTATTTATTTTGCGTTTCATTGTTTAAACCGAGTAATACTCTTTATCCTTGTAATTTATTTATAGAAATGATATTGCAGTGGAGAAATTTTGATACGAATTTACCACGACTTTCTTTAGAATTCTGTAGCATGATTCGGAATCTGCCATTTTCTCAGTAAAGTGTACGTCGTGTCATAATCGATGCCAACGTACACCACAGATCCCATCATCGATGCAGCATGAGGATTATGACAGAGATATTCTAATGCAATCTCACACACGGAAAATGTACTTCATCTTGTCAATTAAAATAATAATCTTTTAAAACACCGCCTTGTGAAATAAAATAATCAGATATTCAAACATATGCAAACATTTTTCCAAACCATTTATATTCCCGATGTGAGCATCGGATCGTTCTTCTCGATGTAAATATAAAACTACTTAAACAGGTTTATAAGAAATTATTTATGATATCTAATTACTTAAGGAATTTTATTTTTTTATTAAACAAAATTTGAATAACCCCCCTGCACCAATCAAAATTTGAAATGGCACCATTGCCTCAGGCGGAGAAATTCTTTTATAATCCGGAATCCGGCAACTGGAATTGACTAAAGCAGAATGCAACAATATATGAGGATTACACGTTGCATTATAGAAACATAGGCCTACATATACATCAGGAAAAGTATTTACTCAAGATTAACGATTTTTTAAAACTGTAAATCAACGATATTAAGTCACACTTTTAATATGGTATTAAGTCGCACGTCGAAAATGCTCCCAAAAATTCAATTAAATAAATGTGTACATACAGAATTGAACATAATGCAAATAAAATTATACAATAATGATTAATATTAATAATGAGATTAGTTCACTAAGATAATATGTTTTATCGATTCTTGCTATTTGCGTAATCAATGTTATGTGATATGTTTTTATTTATTCCTAACTTCAATAATAATAATTATTATTGTTTAAATTATTATTATTATTATTATGCAGAAACATTCATAACTATTAATTCTCTGTCATACATTCATCTTCGGGGATGATTTACACAAAAATCGGTAATCCAACTAATTTATTTGCCTTTTTTGTAATTTCCTTTTCATTCATGGCTATCGTTTACATTCTGTATCCCTTTTCATTATCCACATTTTTAAATTTAACTTTGAATTTATTAGATTTGGTTATCCAAAATCTTTTTTTTTTTTCATTCAAGCTCTTCTTAGTTCCTTTCTTGCCAATAACTTCACTGACTATTTCTGATGGTGGTTTCCNTTAGTTCCTTTCTTGCCAATAACTTCACTGACTATTTCTGATGGTGGTTTCCTTGTTTTCTGGTATTTTTCATCCGTCTGATATTACATGCCGTCAAGTCTGTTTATCTTTTTAGATGATGTTGATTTCCCTATTTTTATAATTTTTTTTAGGAAGTTGCTACTTTTTCATCTCAATCATGAAGAATATAACTAAATTTTAACGGTTTGATGAAGACTGTTCATTGACAAAACCCTAACGAGGCAGACAACATTGGACGCAATCGTCTTCCTTCGTAATTGAATTTTTGATGCGACGGATACGATGATTATAATTCATTAGTTATTATAACTCATTAAATGAATCTATAGTACGTATTTTTTCTAATATCGCATTTTTGAACACTTCGTCGCATATTCCCCATGATTTTCTCGAGTTAAATTTCTGTCTTCTTAACTCTATACATCCTACAAAAGGGTCACGCTTGGGTTAGGTGCTCTACCATTGAATTATTTCTAAAATTTCGTAGTACCCTAATCTCTCCTTCCCAATTTCATCATTCAAATCATGTTAAGGTGGAACAGCCTGATGGCCTGAACCCCACCTCAGGCAAAATAAATAATCAAAGAAATAAAAGAGTTCTCTTTTGATCTCGTCGAATCTTTCATGGAGTGCTTACTCTCCTAAAGCCCTTGACATTTCTTCAGCCTTTCTGCAATTCTATTTATCCCTAGCTTTATCACTTACGAACGTATTTTCAGAAGATTTTCAATAAATACATTTATTACACAGAGTCGTTCGAATGATTATCCTATGAAGCCAACCTATCATTTTGAAATTGAAGATAAATTATATTAGGTGAAAACTCTACTCTAGAAGATAATATAAATCAAAGGGAGATAAATCAGAGTTTCGTTTTTGTTGCACATCGGACATACTTTAAATACCATTTACAGCTCGTTTAAAATATGAGTCACTTCTCGTAGGTTGTCCCAGGTAAAGCGAATGTGCAATTTAATTCCGCCATCTGTCCGTTTCGAGGTCATAAGGGATTGGATTATCTAGAGGAAACAGTGTAATATCACTACTGAAGCTTATATTATTAAAAGAGTTTCCAAAACTGACGTTCAGCAGATCGATTCACCAAAATATTACATTCTAGAGCAGGCGTCAAGGTAATGAAATCTGCCAATACATATTCAGTAGAGAAAGGAGTAGTGCAACAAGTGTACTAATTTGAGCATTACTGGTAAGACTTATCGCCACCCTACAACTACGCTTGTTGTGAGCTAACAATTTCAAATATCATTCCATAACTACGATTAAGTCTACTCGTGCTGCATGATGCATATCGTTGTATGAATACCACAGAGTAATCCATGCATCGTTTTCAAAGTTACATGATTTTCAAACATGCTTCATCTGTCGTTTCGACTCATACAAGTCTCATGAATCATGCATTCTCTTATCCACGGTCGCTTGGCGCATGTATTACCTACCTGTGGTTATAGCGTTTCAGTTTTTGTAATCCATATTTTGAGTCCATCGAGCCTTTTGAAACTGGCAAAGATTCCAAATTTGCCATAAGGAGATTAATAGAAGTTTTCAGTTCCTCTATATACAAAGATTCCATTTCTTTTAACACAAACTTTGGCATTAACTTCCGATTCTGCAAAACACGAATTGAATTAAAAATAAGGAAAACACATGTTGTGTGAATGATTATTTATAATAGTTAGTAATTAATTTTCAAATACAAGAAAATATCCTTTTAACTAATTAGACTTAATCATAGTATTTAAAATGTATAGGTGTACTCTCTTAATTTTACAATAGAAATACATTTTTAGGTTCCCAAATATATCAAACTATTCTTACGATAAGGTCATAATGATAAGCCCTTGTGGAAGGTAATCTCCGAGTGTCTTCGAACGTTGTGTAAGGTGCAGGTTCGACCAGGACGAGCTTTTCCCACGAATGCGTGGCCCGTACATTCCAATTCCCAAGCTACCCCATACATCTCCTTCCCTCGAAACTGTGAGTGATGAAGGAGCGGGCATCGTGGTCTGAACTTCGTCACGCAAAAGGGAGACGTTAATTATCTAAGATTTGTATATTGTGGGTCTTTCTCACTAAATGGCCCTCAATATCACAAAAGTTGGTTTGTATTCACGAATTAACACAAACACTTTTATTTGAATTACAAACTACAAATTAATGTGCATTTTCCCCTTGAACGTAGCTTACTTGCATAGAATTAAATTAAACATCTGTAGAACATTTAGTTTAGAGGAAACTGTGTTAGTTTAAAGACGTAACAAGTCTAGACCCACGTCACATTTATTATTCTGAATAATCGGCATCGACATCGTTAACCTGATATTGGAAATGTTCGCTTCAACAATTTTTTGAGGCTCGATTAGCATTTCAAACGAATCGACGAAACTTAAGTTCAATATTTCTTTGATGAACTAGTTTGAAGCAAATCTTCAAATAATACGAAATAAAATGTAATCATAATTGTTCTTGTTTCTAATTAAAAAATAAGTGATTGTGTCCTTTTCTCACGCGTTTACCAATATTTGTTATATTTTAACCTTGATTAGGGATATTGAATGCCAAAAGAAGACATTAACAACATTTGAAAAAGAGTTTTATCTTAATCAAAGGAATTCTTTCCCCATAAAATGCGAAGAAGCTTAAAATGATGTTTTCAAAGTATCAATTTCCGGTCACAAAGAGCGGACGCATGTCTCCATATCTTTGACATACCCAACGACTGAAAAACATTCAAAATTTTCGACATTGTTTCCATAACCCTAGTTATTTGTTGTTCATCAACCAGAAAAATGGAGTTTCAGCAATTAAAAAATTGCTACTTTTAAGAGAACATTCTTCAAGTTCATTTACATAACCTCTCGTGATATAACATATAACAAGTTTATAAAACTATAAATCTATACTGAGTGCAAAATGGGTAAAGTCCTTTCGAAATCGTTGGAGATAATGAAGTAATTCAGAGTTAAATGAGGTAGAGGGGAAAGCAGCATACGTCAATCCAAGGATGTTAGATGGAATTGATGTGCAAAATAGAAGAACAATCAACTGAAGAAGCACGACTACTAAAAGTAATGAACCATTCGAATCTAATCCCATCTGTTTGTCCTTGGACAAGATGAAAGAGTTAGGTTAGGTTGGGTTGGCGTTTGGTGTTTGAGACTATAATCCAGAATGAGAGGTTTTTCGAAGCTTTAATTAGTTTTCTCGATACGCCGCGTACGTTTATATTACTGCAGCATTGGGAACATCCTCAAAAACGTTTCTGAAAAAGTAGCATTTCCAAGAAAGTGATGATTATCTCTCCGACATGTTGAACATAAATACCATTCCTAATGGTTCGAAGGAACGAAGTGAAATCTTCAGAGTAAGGCCGAAGATTCTTCAGTAAAAAAACAATACTTTATCCAAAAAAACAAAGTGTAATTTAACAAGGTAAAAATTGAAACTATATATTTTTTAAATAATAATGCATATATTTTTCGTTTTTAAACAATAAACATTTGGATTTTTGAAGTATGTTATGGCTCTCCATAACTTTAACATAAGTGTTCTTGGCCCTGCGCCGAATTATAACCAAAATTAGAAATACCTCTAAATTTTCCAAATAATAAAGTCAATTTGGAATAAACATTTAAAAATTGTCAAAAAGCATTTATTCAAAGCTGATAATACGTAGACTGTCGTTCCGTGGGGGAGCATGAGATCTTGTATCAAAGTGCGAAGACTCCCAACCATGGAACAAACACGTTGTTATTATTAGTGCATTGAGTTTTCAGACGTGACTAGAGTGCGGTTTCGATTGAAGTCACTTTCTTTCCTTATTTTCGAGAGAGCGAAGTTCACCGCTCAGCATTTCTGCTCTACAGGTGATGTTCGGTTTTGCAATGCAGAGAGCGTGCCGAAATGATTCAAGTCAATGGACACCACCTCCAAGTGAAATTAAACTGAAAGAATTATAAGATTATTTCATTATGAGAAGGATTTGAGTTTCTTATGGATTACTACTGTGGGTGAGAAAGTTATTAAATAGGTATCTGTTTATAATGCGAGTAGGTAAATATGGGGAAATTTTAAGTTTGAAATGAAGAGTACCAGAGACATGAGGAAGACCAGAGTAGAATTGTTTGAGAGTCTATTATTACTTGTTCTACTGTCGGAAATTGTAGTTCTTTATGGATGTTTCTATTTTTTATGTACCATGGCGCGTTGAGAATCTTTCTTAGTAATTTGTTCTGGAATATTGTGATTTTGTTTATATGTGTTTTTCATACGTACGGACTTGCATAAAGTAGTAATGGGAGAAATATACGTTTATATATTAATATGGCGGTGATTTCCTGTGGATGGAGGGAGTGAATTCACGCACAAGAACTTCATATTTCCAATGCGGCGTCTCTTTCCCTCTGAGGGGAAATTGCATTTCATTAATTGTCAGTAAATTTCTTTTCTCGAGGAATAGAATCTCACCTTTTCCATTTCAGCAACTTTTTGCATCCTGCCATCAAGCTCTCTTCTTATAGCCGCGGCCTGCTCGTCGTTTGAGTCCAACTGAAATTATAGAAATTTCTGTTAATTTCATGATAAATGTGAAATAAATGTTCAGCAAAGATTTTCTCAAATAATACAAATATATTCCGTTATAATTTTATTATAACGAAAATCATCCGCAGACTTTTTCTCGACGAATTAAAGACTTCATACTCAGTGGCCTTCACACGGAATATTTCTCTCAAATCAATCAATTTCCTCGACATGAACATCACTATACCATACAAACTAGAATAAACAATAAAGAAACCACCACAGGGATCGAGAACCCATGGAGCACATTGTGTGGAACTGTGAATTGTATAAAGCAGACCGAGCAAAATTTTTAGCACAATCAAAGAGAAGATTGGAACAACTAAACATTATAAATTAATAGCGACGGAGGAGATGTTTAGAATATTCAAGTTGATGAAATTTGAGAAATTAAAAAAGGGATGAAATTGAGGTAGAGTAGAAAAAAAATTATAGAAATTCATTACGTATTATTTTGATAAAGTCATGTAATATTTTACGATGGAAACATGACATTAAAACCAAAACGTAAATAAATAAACAAACAAACACAAAGCCCGAGTTGCCGCTAACAGCATGTAAATGATCTCTGCGCTGGGAACCATTTCGTAGCTATGAAATCTTATAATTCTTTAGCTCTCAACCACTCTACACTATTACTAATTGCCACTGACAACGTTACTGAAGAAAATTTCTGGTTATGTGCAGTTCAGAATATATGCCTAAAACACTAAGATTTGTTTCAGACCGTAGCCGGCAACCTCTCCATGAAAGCTCTTTTCTACAAACCCCCTTCCAATTTCTATAATCAACAATCTAATTTCCATCAATTATTTAATATAATGAAACAACGGGGCCCAACCCCTCAGATGGTCCTTGATCGCAACGCTGTAAAAATCCAAGGGGTGAAACTGGCCCAATCATTATTTCTTCTACTTCATTCACCTCCCCCCCCCCGACACTAAAACACCCACAAAATACGACAATCAAGCGAATGTACATAGAAAATCACCCAATCTTTTAATATGCCCAATCTATTCACGTCTTTAAGTATGCGGAACTTCTGTGACTCTTTCCTAATTTCATAAAGCGTCAAATTTCGTAATAAAACGATTTTTTTTAAGTTAACATATTTTGAAAGAGGCACCTCAGAGTCAACCCGCGAAAACGTAGGTCTCGCTCGGTAGCTCAAGTATTTTAATGCTTCCAAGTGGCCATGAACGCAACGGTATCGTAAACAATCCTAATCGTTAATATTGATTCATGAAGCGTGGGGATGCGTGTGGAATTATGAAATGTCGCGTGTTAGTTTTCAATAAAAATTGTTCTTATAGAACAACGGTAGAAAAATAGGAGTATCCTTATTTACATTTTCAAAGATGAGTCACAAGATTTCATCATTGTATTCTTAGTGTGTCATTGAAGTTTAGGGAGCTTCACTTGACAATAGAAGCTTCACTGCCATTTTTGTCTGATACCTGAGTGACAGTGACAATGGGGAGTACCGAGGAATGATTAGAGTATTGAAATGAGATCAATGCAGGAGCCGTGTAATTCAAAAAGCGAATGGTCTCTTACAAAGCGAAATGGGACCTCCAGAAGCTCTGCAGTCGGTTCCTCGAATCCAATGTGAAGGAAAGTCAGGGACACTGGAGCAGTGGTGTGTAGAGGATGACGTCACCCGCCGGGTTACAGGATCATCCAGGACTGAGTGACGTTTGGGACAAGTGACTTACAATTACCGTCATCAAAAATCCGTCAAAGTGAAGTTGGTTTGGTTTCGAGGATCAATCTCTGATTTCAGTCATCTGTATTTATAAGAATCCGTTTCCCGACGTATGTAGTCTGGTAACCACTGTCGATTTTTGACCGAATGCAGCAGTCACGAAGGTGTGCGGCATCACTCGCAAGGACTATCAAATACTTTTATCCGTCAAAAACTTACAGCAAAAGTAATCTTCGCCAACCAGTTTTTGTATTGTAGTTATTATAATTTAAGTCAAAAAATTTAGTTGGAAGCTATCGGGACATTGAGTCGATCTACAAGAAGCCTTCTGCAGAAATAAGCTCATGAAACAACTGGGGTTTGTCGAAGCCCTTTTGGAAAGAGCAGAAATGAAATAAATAATAATAACTATAATAAGAAGAAATATATAAATTAATTAATTATTATTATGGTGTTTATTTTTAAATAATATCGAGATGAAACGACAAATGATTAATAACATTCAGTTGTGATGGAAATTAGATATATTAATAACAATCACCGATATTGCTCTTTCAAGCTCAGGATTATACGACTGCTGTGAGACCGATTGTGTTGTTAATGACAATAGATCAGAAGTAGAAACGTTCAACTTCCATTTTATGTAGACTCCGTGATTCAGAAAATGTTGCGCTTATACGCTTTCGAAAGACAAAGACGAACGGGAATACAAATTAGTCAAAGTTCGAGGGATAAATAAAATTTACAACCAAACTTGAAATATTAATTATTGTCCGTAATAAATGTGTGGCTTATGCAAATGAAACATTTCGCTGTCAGGAAAGCAGAATATGTAGCGTGGGATGGGAAAACAGTTCACCATTCGGAACGAGTATTTAAATGCACAATATAAGTTATAATGAAATGCGAGTATGCTAATCTCGTGTTACGTGATGCACAAATTAATGAAATGTATATTATCATAAATATGTGCATAAAATGTGTTATTAACAAATACAACATATGAACCATTTTTACGTAGGTAGGTTGAATTTCTTCTGTTTTGCACAGATAGAAAGGATTTTTTTGTTTCACAGAATTTTCTATATGGTCATGTAAATGAACGATTTATTATCATTCGAGTGAGTAATGTTTATAGGGTAATTACCTGTAAAGCATTAAACAAAAGTTGATGCTCAAACTTTTTGATGCCCAAAATTTGCTGGAACATGTCGTATAATTGTTCCTTCGATAATATATGTTCTGCATTCAATGACTGTTGTTGCATTCTCGACGGCCTCTTCGTGTCTTCATCGCCAACTGAACAAGGACAAATACGGAATATTAACTCGTGGTATTAAGATTTTAATTTTAGTTAATATCAGTTATTTTTTCTTCATCTCTACTTGCCACTATAAATTCACATACTCTACTACAATTAACATTCATTACAACGAAAGGGAAAGATAGGAAATATCTCATGAATACTAACAATGTAGTATTCAAAATAAAACGCAAGGACTGTAATGCTAGCTATGCAAGTCAAAAGAGAGGATTAAAAACTAGAATCCACGAGCACAAACGAATTTTAAAATCAGTTGAACAAAGAATAGTTTCCTCACATTGCATTAATAATGATCAATTTATGGATTGGGATAATACATTAATTTTGGACAAAGAAGTTAATTATTACAAACATTGTATATCAAAAGTGATATTTATAAAAACTACACAGGAGTTTACGCACAGACACAGAAAATATCTCGTATTTACAATTCACTATTATTACGTGTTTGTGTATTTTCTGCTTTTTTGTAAACTTATTTTATGTTTATATTTATGTTTAATATCACGTTCAGTTATTTTGTTGTTATGTTTCTTTTTATAATTTATTATTTTAATCACCAGAGAACGACTTGAAACGAAGTCGAAGTTTTTATCCCAAAACATAACATACTGTTCGTCCATAAATGGTCGGAAGTCTCGCATTATTTATTTGACTAAATTCACACATTTCGAAACATTCACGGTAAACACTTCCTCTCCTTATTCTCCGTTAAAATAATACTAACGAACATCAATTTGATTGTCAGACCCTTCTTAAAAGTAATGGATATCAATCTCATGTATTTCATTTTGAATGAATAATGTAGGCCGCAATAAAGACGTGAGAAGGAATTAAGCCTCTCCAGGATCAATTCCTTCATTTCGATGGGATGGGGAGAAGAGAAATGAGGTCGTACTTAACGAAATGAAAGTAACAACGTATTAATAAGTCTTGTGAGGTGTGCGTCGATGTTCTCAGGTAATTAAATTTTAGCGCAATATTGAAACGTTTACAAGCCCACGTGAGATTGTGAATACATTCAGTTTTCCGATTCCAATGTTAACGAACACTACACGTTTGTTAGATGTTGGTCATCACTCATTTTACGGAACATATCGTATTCGTTAATTTAAATGTATATTCAAAGATAAAATTCTTATCTCGACACGAAACAAAAAGAAACACACAAATATATTTGTCTTTCTTTCTGTAGATGTTTTTATACTCCACCATACTTAACAGGGTCGCTAATAAATCTTCTAACCTAACCTAACCTAACCTAACCTAACCTAACCTAACCTAACCTAACCTAACCTAACCTAACCTAACCTAACCTAACCTAACCTAACCTAACCTAACCTAACCTAACCTAACCTAACCTAACCTAACCTAACCTAACCTAACCTAACCTAACCTAATCTAACCTAACCTAACCAAACGGATGTCCTTCCAGGAAAGCAGATCAAAAAGGTAGAAGACGTGAAGTTACGAACTACTCAGCATTACCCCTGTACGGAGAAATAGTCGAAATTGAATCTTTAATCCTTCATTGAAA
The DNA here is from genome assembly GCA_002313205.1 of Laupala kohalensis. NCBI lineage: Eukaryota > Metazoa > Arthropoda > Insecta > Orthoptera > Trigonidiidae > Laupala > Laupala kohalensis. Next base: position 145,712 of record NNCF01126926.1, read on the forward strand.
TGTATTGTTTTTAAGTGGGGTTTCAATGATGCCATTAATATTAACCGATTTCATGACGGCGGTAGTAAAGAGGGAAATCTAGCGAAAAGTTCGACAGTACCGACCACTGCCACTTCTCATTACTGTTGCAAGGCAACAGCGGTTGACGGGTATTATATGTAAGAATAAACATTACCCGATAATATATTCCGGGGCTGAATCAATGTGACATTAATTTTTGGGCGCGCTAATTGTTATTTCTAAGCGTCCTGATATAACTTGTACTTTTCTTTTATGTATAGTCTTTCAAGGACACACTAGCCGGCAAAACATTTCCAACATCTACAAACAATATGCAACGCGTCTATTTTAAACCTTCGCTGTTCTTACAATGTAGACCAACTAATCGTGTTCCAGTACCGGTCAACTAACCGTGTTTTTTTTTGTGTTGTTTTTTTTAGCGGGGTTTTTCCGTTTTTCTTTCGGGTAGAGGCGGATTTCTTATACAGGTTCTCTAGGCTTTGTCTAGGGGCGTGTTTATTGTAACAATAAATCTTGAATTTAGTGGTTTTTCAACTCTTAAGATTTTTAAACACTATACTCAGAATAATCTATAGTTCGATAATAACTTGTACATGTAAATTTACAAACATATTTGCGTTAAATTACAAACATATTGACATTATATATGTATTATAACTCGCAGTTAACTTTTTATCTTATCTAGGAACTTTTGCTGAAATTGTTGAATCCGCCTCTGCCTTAGGGCCCTTGATCGGAATTGATGGGATGGTCCCTTGCTTGCTTCCGGAGAGAAAATTAGTTTATTGTCCTCCACGTGGTCATACGCAGTTTGTACTGTTTTTTGACAATAAATTTATTATTATTATAATAAATTTATTATAATCTTGGCCACTAACAATTAATTTGAAATAAACAAAATTATTACCGTTCATGTTTTCAAGATGAAATGGCTGATAGTACGGTAAAAAATGATTCTGAAATGTGTACTTACCCTTAAATATACAATCAAATTTGGCCATCCACGATGTTAAAACAGTCTCTTTGCTCAAGCCGTCTATCTCTGGCAGAGATCTAGAAGAAAGACGATTGTTAGAAGACTAAGTGCTTTCAATTCTTTTGGGTGCTACGTATCAAAGCGCACCCACCTCACTCTTTTCTCGATGTTATTTCTAAAAACTTCTCGGAAGTCATGTTGAGAACAAGCACCAGATTGAACCATTTTCCCCACCCGTTCAGACTTGAGAAACACATCGTAGTAACTTTGTACAGCATTCTGAAAAGCTTCATCAGCCATAATTTGCGTATCACCTTTAAGGAAACTCTGAAACAAGGACACGAGCCAATGGTGAGCAAACATTATAACTTACGAAACATTATAACTTACGAAACATTATAACTTACGAAACATTATAACTAGAAACCTAAAAATAGTCCGAATAAGACAAGAGCATGTATTTCCATACCTCCAAAAGTAGAATTTTCATGTAATACTAAGGCTTGTATTACACGGTCATATTTCTATGTCATATCTATGATCAAAAATATGACTGTGTAATGCACAAGCTTTCATCATTAAGAGAATCTTTCATCATAGATATGACATAGAAATATGAGCGTATAATTACCGGCCTAAGCGTTTTTCCCCAAGTCACAAGGAATTAAATTATGTATATAATGATAAAAATAATAATAGTAATAATTTGGGTGATATGAAAATAGTGCTAATAAATAATATTAATCAATATGAATTAATGTAAATACTGTAATAACAGGATTTTTTTCAAGTTGGTCTTCCTCAATAATGAAATATGAATTACACATTTCCACATCTGCCTTGTTACGAAGTACTCACCTGAAAGCGACCTTGAATTGTTTCTAGTTGCTGTTTCGTGATTTTGGTTTGCCGTCTTGTCATGTCTGTGGGCTGCTTGGCGTTGAACGGATAAGCAACACATCGAGAGATGAACACATACAACTGGATTTTGCGCTTTCGTTCTTCTTCTTCTCGCTCTTGTTTATCCTGAATGCAATGAGAATAATTAGACTCTCAATTAGTCACTTTCCCACTCACTATTGAGCTTCGTTTTTTTTTTTGTTTTTTTTGTGGGGCTTTACGGCTCATGTCGACATCAAAGGTCATTGGAGCCCGAAAAACTTGTACAGGTAGGGAAAATGCAGTTACGCACTAGAGGGAGCCAAAATGACTCCCCGCGTGTGGGATTCGTCGAATGATTCAACCCTACCCACTAAAAACCCTCGTGATCTGCAACACACCAAAACATATCTCACAACATACATCAAATGGAGGGGGGGCTAAAATGAGGGGGGACAAAGAATAAGGGGGGACCAAAAATGAGGGGTAGGACAAAAAATGAGAGGAATGAGGAAAATGAAAGATACCCTAGCCTTAATAGCGTCGGGATCGAAAAGAACAAGAGGTGACCAAGAGAGGTCAGGAAAGAGAAAGGAAGGAGCCTCGCACAAGTAAGTGGAAGTAATGCCAGACTCAGCTCGGGGCCCCGTGTTCGCCAAACACGTACTTACTAGATGTATTGAGCTTCGTTCAAGTGCACGTATTTCTTCAGTGTACCCTACACATGGAGAAGATATATAATAACTTTCGGTCAGGTGAAAATAGCGACGAGTCGGGAATCGAACGCAGGACTCCTGCTTCGATCGCAGGGGTGTTAACCACTACACCACCTGGTCGCCTTCCACAACTGTACACCATTTCCAGTCAGACCTAAATCCCGGATGACCTGAGACATCCCCAGACGAGATAAGGAAAAGGCACGGAAGAAATATATGCATAGCGAACCTTAACAAGTGGGTACGTGTAAAACCGGTAATTAAGTGCCTTCTGAATAGTGTGCCGCCTGGTTCATTTATCTCCTGACTGTCCTCAACGTGGTCATAGGCAGTATGTAACTGCTCACTTGACAACAAATTATTTATTTATTGCCAGACTAAGTGGCTTGATGGTGACACAGGGCTTCTACACAGTGTTGCCAACGCTTTCACTTCGCCATCGCCCATGAGGGTAAGGGTAAGTGACCTCGCGTTATGTTGGCAGTACCCTCGGATTTCTTTAAATTTGAATCCATCGCCAATATCGGCCATCAATTCCATGCACTTGCTCTTGGGGCGCTATTCTGTTCTTGCATCGAGTGTGCAACGAATATTACCTTGTGTCATAGTTTGTTATCACTTTTGTGACAACTATTAATATTTATTCGGATACCAATTCAATACGTACAAGCTGGCAATTCGTTTTAGGCAACTATATTGAATTAGTTTCAATAGTTTCATGACTTTGAGTGAACCTTTCAAAACGAAGATAAATCGTTACCAAGTACGGAACATAAATTCTAAAGAAGCGCTTCAATGTCCTCGATGGGTCAAGAAAAAAAAAAGAATTTCTAACCCAAACTTCTTAGAAATTAAAAGGTAATGTGATAAATCGAAGACGATTCCTCCATGTCCAATATGTCTAGATGCATGGATTTACAACTTTCCTATCTCTCATCAAAGAAAATTAAATACACCACCAGAAGTTGGCATGTATGAAAATGTCCCATATATTTAGTGACCTCAATCTTCAGAATGACCTCCAGAAGTTTGGTATTAGAAATGGCAGCGAGAAAAGTAAAAAGGAAAGTTCTTCGGAAACAAGAACGCAACAAGGAAGAACGGGTCAGAGCAAAAAGCAGTGTATTTATATTAACCCTTTGTTTTAATGCTCATGAATTTTGTCAATTGCATTGGCAAAATAACTAAATTTGGAGGAAAATCTACTATATTCTACACTGTTTTAAAATACGTCAATGGGTTGTCAAGTCGTCCAGTACTGTTTCTCGTAGTACACGGTGCTTCATAAAAATTTTCTGATTCACAGATTAATCTGAAAAAGTAAATCAAATGTAAATAGACACCTTTTTCCTTAATGTGATATTGTGGAGTACCGATAAATGTAATGAAAACAACATTTTATTTTACTTCCATTTGTAATGTGTGTTCCTTTGCCGTGAGTTGCTTGGAACCTTTCCTGCTACCTAGAAGATCGTTCACATAGTATCTGTCAACCTTACCCACGCTTTTGACGCTAACCTTCCAGTTTTCGTCCCGCGTGTAGACAGGAAGCTTATACCATACCATATTTCCAACGTCTCCAGTCACGTCCATTATATCGTCAGCAGCAGGTCATCGAGATTTGCAAAATGTTCAGAAGCTTTCATTTGAGACAGTGATGAATGCAATTGCGAATTGAGGTTTAAAAAGTCTGGTGAAGTGTTATGGGGATGTGATATTGTGGAGCACAAAATCGACGCAATTTTCAAGATCAGAAGCATAGGATTTCCAATTTGGGAAGAATTTGTGAAATTAAAAACACAGCAAAATTTGAAGTTTTCAACGAGTTTTGCATGAATATAAAATAAATCGGGAAAATTGTGGCCTCGGTAGAGGATAAGACAAAACTATGACAGATATTTCACCGGAAGACAGCATAGCAAAGGCGACAAATATGAAAAATGAAGGAAAGGAAAAATTAAGGATTTTATCAGTAGCTTTATCCACGTTTTAAAAGAAAGGGCCACTCTCTTGGGAGAGAAAACCTATCGTTAATTATTCGAAAATGATATTTTAACAAGAAATTAATTATGTTCGGTATATCACATTATGCCCAAATATATAATATTATTAGCTTTAATATTCTTGTTTCGAATTCTTTCATGTGGTGAATTAACTCACACTCCATAGACAGGGTGATTTAATTATTCGTTCAGTTTTTTGGCGGGGGGGGGTAATGGATAAAATGATTTATTATTTATTAAGTGGTTAATATCAATCTCTGGCCACAAAGAATTACGCTGTGAGCAACAAGTGTGCAGATCTCGTGTTGCAGATCATGGAAAGACGAAAAGAAATGACGTGTTTAATAATTTGTTAATGATCAGAAAGTGTTATGAGAATCACAGAAAGGAGTCGAGTGATGGCAGGAATAATCTCCATCCATTTGTCCGATTGACTTCTGCCACCCGGAGGGTGTAGTTGATTCGTTGAGCTCGATACTCACTAGTATTACCGATTTCATTAGAAACAAGGGTCCTTGGACTTACGCAAAGCTACAAATATTGTACACGCCACTGTGACCCCACCATTTTTTAATGGAGTGCGAAGCAACAATTGCAGCCAGAGCATATTGTGCTCGAAACAACTATTCCATCACGGAGTATTACGAACTTGTGAAATTGACAAAACCGGTCGATGGACAATGGAGCGCTGGGAGGTTCTTTAACAGTCCACGTCCACCATAAATGGCCCCATTGAAGGTGCAGGATGGTGTCGCACACAACCTTATTTTCGGTTGCTTCATCATTGCAGCTCATATCTGGATGACCACTCTAATTGCACGGTTTGCACTGAAGCATACTTAAAATAATGGATAAGTGACTTAATTAATAGAAAATAGTTTAAAACATTACCTCTGTCTGAAAAAAATACCAGGCTCTACATCGTGATTAATAATAATTATTTTAAGAAAGTTCACTGAGTGAGGCTCAAACTGCGGACTTCATTATCTCTAAACGAAGTTGACACACTGCTAATTACTTTCAAAGTTAATTTTTTTATATAACTTGCAATGTATTTAAGTAAATTTTTGTTAGTTAAATTCTAAATTCAAATTAAACTTTTTCACGAGGTTAAAATTCTTTTCTTTTCATCATTTCAATAAACTTATGTGAGAAAAGATGAAAAAAACTCTCGAAGATTAACACAAAAGCTCAACTGGAATTTTAAATACGGAGCAGTTCGGAAAGGAAACAGTTTAAAATTTCGAATTCGTAATATACGAAGTTTCAGATTCTAAAAAGATCCTACTACGAAACGAGACCATGTGCGATCATTCTACAAATTTTCTTCGGTTAGTTTCATCAAAATCTTTCGTTGTTGAGAAAAGATCCAGCTATGACCCGCGCCACGTTACTCCCACTCTGGCTGCCGAGCCGAAAGAGAGAGTGAAGGGTGAATAAACACTATTCTGAAAACATTGGCCATTCAGAGCCTGGGATCCACGCCTTCCGTATTTCGCCACCGATTTACGACGAAGGGCAGTGTACGTTGACGGAAAGTGTGGCCATCCCACCTCTGTAGCAGACAGCCATAGTTTACAGCCTGGGTAGTAGCTGCCGGGCGAGATTGCATACATACATGTATGTGTGCATACAAGTCTAGCTCTGCAGGATGAGTGGTGTCAACTTACATGTGAACAGTGGCGTATTTTTTTCAAGATCAAAACTCTTGTGGAGAGTGATCTGGAAAACTAATCTATTTAACCTCAGCTTTAAGGTTCCTGTATAGTAATGTATGACGGAAGATGATCTCGGAAATAAAAAAACAGTAAAATGTGTCTTAGAACTTAGAGGAAAAGTAATTCAAACTTCAAGCCATGTACGGAAGTTGAAATGGGCCAACGGGGAGCGCACACCGAATTTCAGAGAATAGTTATAGATTTGTCAGTCGGTCAGAATGAAAAAAAAATGGACAAATATAATTACTTTTGGTTCTTGGAAATATGCATAGTCCTTCAATAAATGTCTGTGCATACGATTATTTTTATTGATAATTGTCTTTTTCTTAGGTTCAATTGAAATATATTCCGAGAGTATAATAGGTACATATGACACTTGGAGTGAAGGATCATGGATAATACACGGGGAAAATAGAAAAAGAAATGTAGGTAAGAAAGTGCTCAAACACCACTTACGTTCTAATATGCTTTTTGTTCAGTATAAATCTACTGAAAACGTTATGATGAGATCAAAACCTCAAGTACAAATTAAAATTTTCAAAAATATTGTATTTTTTTAGAAGACTTGCTTCTAAAGATTACTTTGATTCCAAATCGTTTGGAAAATACTTTCGAGGAGTAAACTCATCATTTACTTCAGAAGTAAAAAAGAATACGAAGCTAGCGTTGGTCAAAAGCACAAAGAATAAACAAAGTCACGGACCCGCAGTCGCGGTGTTTCTCGTATTTCAGCGCATGAGGTCAGAAAGTTAGCTCACTTCGTCAAGTTCAGACAAATTGTTAATTAATACACTACATCACAATCACAGTACAACGTTGCAATAATGCACATGGTCCTCTAAGGGAAATTAATTTCACCAGTACACAAATGTTTTTGAAAAAACATTCCGAGAAAAGTGATTTTGAATGAAACTTTTTATGAATTGAAACCGATGCACACATTTGTCTAAACAAGTTATTTAAAAAAGCAATTAAAACGATATATTCGTCCCTATAAAATTTAGTTCGTGTTTATTTTTCAATTAATATGACATTTTCAAATGGATATTTGTCTCTTTTGAGGCATAAATATCCTCTTCATTTATATATCTACTGAAAATATTTATTATGAAGTCCATGTAAACAGTATTATTTTATATTGAAATTTTATGTTCCTCGCAATAATGTCCTTTACCCAAACTCTACCTCTTCATATTTATAGTTCCTATGCAATGTGAAAAGTAATCTAGTTTGAAATATAATTAAAATTTATAAACGTAGGCTTCCGCGGCCGGAGTCAGTATGAACTTGTTCGTCCGGCACAAGCCACGTCTTAGTAGATAAAACTATCAACGTTTTGGCCATCATGCTGTGGCCTTCTTCAGGGCAAAGTCAGAGTCGTACAGACCTAAGTCGCTTGAGGCTTGTGTCGCTATTGGCAGAATACGACAGCGACTTAGGTCTGTACGACTGACATTGCCCTGAAGAAGGCATGATGACCGAAACGTTGGTAGTTTTATCTACTAAGACGCGGTTTGTCCCGGACAAACAAGTTCATATAATTGAAATTTGACTGCACTGTGCATTGAATTGTTCATATTTTGGGCGCCGCCAGACCTCAACTCTAGATCACGGAGAACATCTGAACAATTAGGAGCCACTAATGTAGGACGACACAATACAACTGTGGTCCAATCCGGGGAAGAGATGGATGCTTCCGATGGCTAACACAAGCAGAAACGAACCACGGAACAGAAGTTCAAAGGAAAGGGATATCTTTCTTCCCCCTTCAACCAACACACACATAGTAGAGACTCAATCGGGAGAGAACCGACTTTTGAGTACGTAATTTCTCATAACAGCTACATTTCCTCTGGCGCCAGCTGTTACTTTTATTGGTAGATTTTTTTTGTTTTTTTTGTTGGGGCTTTGGGGCTCGTCAAATCGAGGTCATTAGCGCCCATTTATTGGTAGAGTAGGGACAAAGGGGGGTGGGAGACATGACACAATCAGTGTGACCAACTACAACACAATGACGCCACTATGAGAAACTAAGCGTAGTATTTTCCGGGAATATAAGAAATTCCGCATTACATTTCCCTCCCAATGGTTCTCTCTTAAATTAAGATATCTAACACGTAAGACTTGACATCTGAGAATTAAGGAATATAAGAACAGAAAAAAAATGAAATGGATGGAGAGCAAAATACGGAGGAGAGTTGTTTAGAGAACAAATTTAGGAAAGCAATGTTTCTTGATATGAGAAGAGACGACTCACCTGAAGATCAGCCTCTGCTTTCTCACTGACCACTGAGGGACTGGGACTGGTCGGTCGCGGAATGAAGTTGGTTCCGCCTCCAGTGCTGGGGCTGAGCGTCTCCGCTGATACGCTGGCAGGAGATAAAGATCTGAAAACACATGGTGATAAAATTTCAAAGAGATTAAATTTATTTAGTTCTCACAGAATAAATCTCAAATATGGAAACTGAATAATGAAGGCACCCTAAGATCATTTGTGCATAGTTTTGGGGTTAGACCTACAAATCACTGACGTGAATCACCCCGATGTAAAACCTACGAATCAAACATTGATTCGCAGCTTTTCACATTAATGTCCCGGTTCATATAGCTGTGACTATTGAAGAGCAAACCCTCCTTCTCCTATTCACCTCCTAGTACCAATACCTCTATTACTAACTACTCCTACTAATACTTCCACGTGGGCCAATTTGTTGGTAAACGAAGCTAACCAGTCCACCCACTAACAAAAACCCAACACCCACCTCCTAACTCCTATCGCTCCTTGTACATAGTGCGCTACATTTCCCACTTAAAAATACTAAAATTAACAACATTGATTTTCCGGAAGATTGCAACCATTCAAAAGAGTCGTAAGGATTTTGAAACTTAAGATAGTTTTGGTTACTTTACTCAACACTAATCACTTCTATTAATGATTGATTGGATTTCTGTAATTCCTGAAAATTTTGAATTTAACAATTCTGCGTTTCCTCCAAATATTTATTGAAACTAAAATACTAGTCTCACTTAAAACGTGACTTGTCCCCGACAACGAGTTTTGTATTATCCCTCACGAATGTTTCTTTAGTACGTATTAGTGTTATTATTGTGCAATATATTTATCCCCTCCTCAATATTTGTGTAATTAAATATAAACATTATTTTCAATCCTATTTCAAATGAAATCAATTTAGAGTCAGGATTTTATTTATTTCAAGATTTTACTGCATATGAAACTTAAACTGTCTCAAAAGATTTTAGATTGAAAAAAAGCGGTATGAGCAAACGCACCGAAGAAGAGTTTCTCTGAAATGGTTTTGGGGGATAAATGAATTAAAAATCATTTTTTACTCCCTAGTTAGTTTTATTGTGTAACATCTCTTTACTCAAAAATAAGTATTTAAATAAGAAAGTGATGAATTTCTTATTTACATTTCATTTTGATCGAATATTGATAAACATAGATCCACGATCCCTAGTCCTTTGATCCATGAAGCTCGCCCAGACGCCTCCATTGACACACCCTACAATCACGTCCGCGACGCATCGACCCACATTCTCAACCATATTGCTTCCGCCGGGATTCGAACTCCGAGCACCTGGAATCGTCGGCGAAGTGCTACCCGGTCAACCACTCGTAAACACAGTTAAGGATTTTCGCCTTCAATTGGGGCGTAGAACTGAACACAAAAACATTTTATTCCTTTATAATAATGTTATATTCGAGTGTTTTCCTATAGTTCTCAAAAAAAAAATGGATATGACTGAATTCAAATAAATAAGAAAACAAAATTTATTTCTCGCCAACCATATGAAAAAATAAATAAAGTAAGTGAATGATAATAATAAATTTATTTTTTTAAAAGCAATTACAAATTGCGTATTATTACATGGAGGACAATAAACTAATTTACTCTCCGGAGGACTGATGTAGTTAAGAATCGTTCCCTGCCACAAAAGTTCAAAAGATAGTTAAGAAAATTTATTTATTTATTTAATAAATTGTATTTTCTTTCTAACTGATAGCATCAACATCTGTCTCTTANCATCGAAAAGTTTACGGAGTTCACTTCTGAAGAAAAATAACGTGTTATAGAAATTCTACTTTTTTCATTTGTAAAAGAAAACTTGTTTAAAAGTTTGTTTCAATAATAAAACAACAATAAAATGCCGTAAGGAGAAAATTTCAAAGTATCATAGGTTGAATTAGTAAAAAATCATTGAAATTAATGAGAAATTCGGGTCTCTTTTGACATGAAATGCCCCGTTTCTTTCCGTATACGATATACCCTCACACGCCGCACTATTTTGCAATTGCGAAAGAAACAGACTCGGGAGAATTTTTGTGGAAAGTGAACCTGATAAATTAAAATTTTAATTAACTTTATAATTTCCGTAAAGGACATCTACTAATGATTTGCTGCCTGAAACGTCATAGTTTTACTTTCCCGCGTTAAATGCCGTTAGCCCATTCGTGTATCATTAAGTAAACAATCAACATATTTTTCATTCTCGACTAGTTACGGATTGATCGTAGACCTTAATTCGGTGATTCGCAAATAGTGCTAAAAATAAATGCCATACCCCTTTCGTTGCGAATATCACGATATAAAAAGTTTTGCGACAAGTGTGACATCTGGTGCTACTTTTTGTTTATCACAGCATTATTCTCCCTATGGCTCATTCAAAATAATGTGAGCCTTAAAATAATATACTTCCTATTAATGACGAGAAAACGAAAAGAAAAGAAAACAATTGGTGTCACCTATGACACATATGTCGTTTGAAGGTTAAATGTATAACACACACGAGCACACAAGTTGATACTAACTGAGTAATAGTTTGAATGTACTAATAGGAATGGAAAGTTAAGAAGAAGAATGAATCACAAGTAAACATGCGAGAAAAAGGAATAAAGAAAGAGACGCGTTTGCCGCACGGCAATAACGGCACTCACCTGGCAGGCGCTGCTCCGCCCGCGCCCGGCACCTCCAGCCCGCCGCTGGGCTCCGGGTGGTGGTGGTGGTGATGGTGGTGGTGATCCCGAGGGTGCCCGTGGTGACCGCCGCCGCCACCACCGCCCCCACCGCCCTGTTCCTCCTGCTGTTCCTCCTCACTCTCCTCTTCGGACGAGCTGGGGTCGATCATCGCTTAGTCTGCTCCTGCCTGCGGTAGAAACGCGCGTGAGGCGAGTGTGGCGGGTGAAGTGGGTGACACGGCACGCGACACGTCGAGTCGACCCCCACCCTCCCGCACGCCCCGCGCCATAGCGACGCCCCAGCGACACACTTTCCGGCGAGAGGGGCAGGGAGGGGAACGGAAGGAAGGTGATTACGCGCTGGCGCCGACCGAAGCAGCAGCAGACGCCTGCGTGCACGTGCACACTGCAATTGTTCGATACGCGTCAACAACAAAAAAATTCACTCTCAACCAGTGAATTAGTTAAACAGTGTGCAACCATATTCCGGCAAAGGAATCTCCCACATTTTTATCAATAAGCAATTACGGACGAGAGAGTACTACTTTTGAATCGGATCTATTTTAAGGTACGGTGAATCTCTTTTCCTTTTTTTCATTGGAACTTTAGGGCTCGCCAACGTCTAAGTAATTAGAGCCCTTTTAGTGGATATCTATCGATTAGGGACAATCTATAGATATTTTCTGACGCCATAATTCAAGCATAAAGCGACAATGGCCTAACCTACGGGCACACATTTATTCCAGACATCCCTTTTTTTGAATCCAAAGTTTATTGGTACGCGTACCGGAGCGAACTGACACACACACAAAAAAAAGACAACCAACAAAAAGTAACGTACCGGGTTTCGATGGCACATTCACGTCTTCATTGATATTATTGAAAGATATCTTGTATGTAGGTTTTAACATTTCGTATTTATTAAATACGTTAGTATACGAGCAATTCTTTTAATAGTGAGAATTATATGACATCTTTAATGGCTGACAAAATTATGATACGGATCAATCATACTTCCTTTTACCCAAGCTCATATCTTTGGGATGAAACCAAAATATTTGGTTGCTGCAAATACAACATTTGTATTCTGCGCTGACCGATCTCTAGCTCGAAATCAGACGACTGCTTGTATAGATACAAGAGGTTTATTGCTCAATGAGATCAGCAGCAAAATGTGACATCTATGTGCTACGAATCAATCAAAATCTCTATGACGAGAAGCAATCTATCGTAGCTCGTAAAATGTCACGACACGTAAGGGAACATTCCAGTATTACGTAAGGGGGGAAGAGGGATCCGCAAAATCTTACACTTGCTTATCAAGGGGGAATAACCTTACGTCAGATTTTTGGAATTTTTATACGAAATTTTAAATTCCAAACTTCGGTATATAAAGAATAGAAAGAGAGAATTCTTATTTATTGTTATCGTATAATGACCTTTTCTACCTGAAATAGTTCTAAAGGATTAGGGTTTTTCCCTTGCAGATGCCTTTATCAATGGTAGCAAAGAAAACAACACGGTAATAAACGACAACAAAGAGTTTGTTTCTAAACTGTGGCTATTGTCAAAATATAGTTATTCTAAGAAACCCTTTCTTTCTCATCGATACTTCAGACGAATTAGATCTTGAAGTTATCAGTTATTTTATATTTCCCCTATATTCTACAATGATATGTATGGATTTTCTTGAATATTATTACATAATATATGACTTCTATTATTATACGATATAATAATAATCAATTATATCGTCATTATGCATTTTTGAATTACATCTATCATAATAGAAAAATATAAAAATTAACAAAAATTAGCATTTGAGGGGGGTGTTCAAAAATTGTATGTAATATTCTTAGAGGGGTAGCAAAAATCTTACACGTGCTTGCAGGGAGGGGTAGGGGTGAAAATTGACCAGTTTTATGCTTACGTATTGCTCGGAAGTCCCCCTAAGTATAGCAGAAAATCATCAGCCAATGAACGAAATGTCTGAGTGCTCTTCTGATTCATTCAGTGTAGCACAGCAGAATTATTGAACGTTTTTTTGAACAGATTTAGATTGAATCGGAATTGTGATGCACATCTCAAAGGAATAACACCAAAGGAAGAACTCGGATAATTGCGGTATTTAATTAACACTTGTTCAGCAGTGAACGTAATAAAATCATTAGCAATTTATTTCGTGATGTGAGGTATAGTTAAAATTTCGAAAAACCATTAAAGAAATTATGGTTTTTCTATAAAAAGCTTTTTGCATTCAAATAATTTGAAAGAGACACTCTGGACTCTTTTAATTTATAAGCATATTGAAAAAATAATATATTGATAATTTTCAGATTCACTATCTTGTTTAGGAACCATAAGTTCGTAAAGAAGCATAATGAGTAGCATCCATTTCAAAGTATTCTCGCAGGATATAATACTAAAATTCTTTTTAAAATGAAGAAAGGTGTCCTGTTCATATACCATGTTCTCTTGATCAATTCACGAGTGGTTTAAGGACTAATAATTGGTTCTTAAAACAGTTTGAAAAGTTTTGTGTTAAACAGAGTTCATCGGAGGATGCTCTGTTAGTGTATATGTGAGAGGCTAATACATGTTCTGTTCGAAATGGTACAAAACAGTTTCGAACATGCGGCTTGTTTTCCTCGACGTTCCAATACGCCGTCTTGTTTCCATCGTTTTGTCCTGTCGTGTGCTCATCTTGATATATTTCAACGATTTGTTGGGTTGGTGGACTCTATTAAAACGCGCGCCGTTTAACGATATTCGCCGCAGATACAGTGACTTCCGTTGTGACGTGGGTGGTTAGAAGCCGGCGGCAATTAGAGCGACCAGTGAGTGTCGTTTACAATGAAGATAATGAAAATAGTTTACCATCTGCTGAATTTCAAAAAAGAAAGGAAGAAAGAGAAAATAAGAGATTTTATATGAAGGTGGGTGGGGGTGGAAGTTTGAGTAGGTCTGCGGGATAGAGTACTGCATAAGAGAAGGGGTCCTCGGAAAGATGGTGGCGATATTTGTTGAAAATATTAGAAGAGTTAGTCGGAGAAAGCGCGTTCAACTCCTTTTTTAACTAGAGAATAGAGAAAGACGTTCGAGTTTCGATATCTACCTCAACTCTGAGTTTTTGGTGCCCTGCGGGGCTTTAACAGCGATGTTCCAATACTAAGTTCATCTAACAAGGGGTATATCAATCATGTTGATAACCATTCCTTCCAATTTTATATATGTTGCAAAGTAGGTTCCCCTCAACAAAAATACTTAAAGGAAATGATCCCATTCGCTTTCAATTTTAAATTTCCGAATTTTTTGTATTATTATTATTATTATTATTACAGGAAATAGTACAGGGAAAAAAAAGAAACAATCAAACTTCAAAAAATGACCATTTATTTGAGCAAATTAATTATATATTAATTGAAATATTTAATTATTCATTGGGAACAAAACAGAATGTCGGATAGATTGGATCCGCTGACCTCCCGCTCAGTAAGTAGCTATACGCTGGAGCTATACTCCAAGTCATTTAACTTTGAAGAAAATTATGCGATATGGCTGCCTTAATGAATCCGAGCAAATATTTACAGTAGTCACAAAAGCGACAATTTGCTATAAATAAATACAAGTTAATAACAAAACAAAAAAAGATTCAAGGTAATATTCGTTCCACACTTTGCTCGATGCAGAAGGAACAGAATGACGCTCAAGGGCAACTGCATTCAATTCATGGCCGAGGTTGGCGATGGATTTAAGTTTTGAGACATTCGAATGTCCTGCCAACATAACGCGCGGTACAAATATTATTACTCTTCTGGACGATGGCGAAGTAAAAGTGTTGGCTACATTAAGCACAAGCTCTGTACAAACATCAAGTCAGCTGGACTGACAATAAATAAATATATAAATAATTTATTGTCAAAAGAGCTGTTATTAACCGCAAAACACCATGTTGAGGACAATAAAATAATTTACTACGACTAATATACAATAAACCAATAAGCACAGTGGTTTTCCGTCCAGGTTAATTTTTCTAAAGTAAAATTTTCTGGAAGCAAAGAAACATGACTTCGCTTCGCTGTGAAAATGACAAAGTTACATGCATTTAAATTACTTCTAAAATTGCTTCTGGAGAACGAAAGCTAATGGGGTAATTTGCTTTTACTATTTTGTTGAGAAATTACATTACAACATATACTCGTGTAAAATTGGAAGGAATCGGTTATCAACATGATTGTAAGATTGTGATTCCATGTTGGGTCTCTCGACCAATGGAGATGTATACGACGCGGAAGGCAGTGGAAGTAGCAATCTGCCAATGTTCGCAGCCCGTTTTGACCAACTCTAAACACCTTAAAATAAGTCGTCAGCAATAAACATAGACGTTCAAACCATATCTTAAACCCATTAATTTCTCAGGAATTTTGAAAATGTGGACTCCATTAATGAGAAACGAAAGAGGAAATTCTTGGTTAATGACAAATACAAAAAGGGACAAGGAGACCACATATAACGTTCATCTCTTTGAACACGTCCAGAGTTTTGAAAAGCGTATTTCATTTAAATTGTAATATGGAAGCACCGATAAAATGTGTTCTTAGGGAAGCTAATCTTCTTATAACTATCCTCCCTTTCAACTTCCATCAGCAATGTTTGTTAAATTTCTCGTGAGTATATATGTTCCGTGAAACAAGAACTCCGACTTTTGGACGTCAAAATCTTCAATGGTTAATGAGGTTTTGCAAGTATAATAAAGTCACCAGACATACTGCAGCCACATATTTTAAAGAGAGACGAGCATGTTGTATGACAACTATTTTCATTCTCTTATAAATCAAAATATTTCTAATGTACTGTCATTTTCCTGTAACGTACAGAATGCATTTGATGATTCAAATTGAGACGTAAATTTTTCGTACCACCATAAAATAACTTATCATCTTAAAAGGCGACAGATTCAGTTTTATTACTTCGGAAGAGTGAAACAACGAGTTCCTTTATACCACGCATTTTCGGAAGGACGCTGACTCCTGCCTGCCTTCAAAAAATCGAAGTAAAAACAATGAAAGATTTTACCAAGAAGACGTAATTCTAATAACGAGTAAAGTATAAAGTCTACCTTAAAATAAGTCGCGAATTACATATCATTACTAATTCAGTTACCATAAATAGAGTTTACAGTGTCGCATTATACACAAATTGATTAAATTTAGAAAATGAATGAAACGTATTCCAGTGTCTGCGCCGCGTCACTTGCGCCCATACATCCCTACACAATAAATTATTGTCACTACCAACCTTTCAAGTTTTTACCATGAATTCGGGATCAGTCTGTATGTTCTTCATGTACGAGTTATATTTCAAAACTCTCCCCTCTTCCTTTCTTGCAATTCTATTAATCATACATACCTACTTATTTCATTGAAATATTTTATTATTTCACGACTTTTTTGTGATATAGGAAGGCCATCAGACCCACTCTCCGACCAAACCCCAGGAAGTAATAAAGAGAAGTGTTGTGTTGGGAAGGAATGTAAGAAAGCGCGCCGACATTCCCTTAAGTGAGGGAAACCACATCTGAAAACCTCACCCAGTTCGACCGAACAAAGGATCGGACCCCCCCTCTCCGTCTCACCATTACGCTTCCGCTTTCGTTATCACCCTCCGTGTTACTCATATATTTTATCATACTTCCTTTGTATCTTTTGAGACCCATATTACCCAATACATGGGAGAAAATGCTTTCGCTTTTTTAATGAAAAGACTCACGGAAGACCAATCCATTCTCTCAATTTTATTATAACTAACTGTAAATATCGTGAAATTCGGAATCCTCTTGAATAAGATAAGCAATGCGAGCCATGCGTCACATAGTGCGCGATCGTGATGGATTTTGGGGGCAACAAAAACACGTGGGAGAAACGAACCGATAATTCCAACGCGGTTCGCGTGTTTCCGGCAGTCAATTTATATTCCGTGTGCCTGCGCACGTTTATTTTGCTGCGCAAAATGTCGAGAAGTTTTAGAGGCCCTGCAGCTCGCGAGACTGTGATAATCCGTCGAATTAATTTCTTGTGTTTCCATTTGTCTTCGCATTAACTTCATCGAGCCCCAAGAAGCGTTTGAGGAGACTCATTGAGACCTCTAGACCCTCAAAGAACGTGTTTGTCTGCAATGCAGGTAGGGGCAGCCCTTGTGATTCTGGCAGAGATAGCGCGTTGCTTCGTTTATCAATATTTATTCCCATGTACGTTTCTGTCGCTCGCACGAAAAGCATCAATTAAGATTATTTTTGATACAATTATTAAACTCTCTTCATCAGTATAATCCAGTAAATGAGGGGACTCATTGAATATGTGTCATCCTGGGCCTGTTGACTAATGGTTGCTAGATGTATCAGTGATCTCTATATAAACTGAATACACAACTCCCATGTTGGAGGTTCTTTCGGAGTACGACGCCTAATATTCAGTAAGTTGGTATAATCCCGGATAACGGAAATCCTGGTTACACCCATTATACGGAAGGGAATATACGGCTTTACTCGGCATTTGAAAAGTTCACTCTCAATTGATTTCTGCTTGAGCTACGACAGCAGAGTCTTCTTTTCATCAATCTTTCGTCACATTGTGCAGCGTAGATTTCTGAGGATGAAGTTTTCCACGCTGCTTCTGTCTTCATGGTATCTTAAGTAATTGTGACTGCTTCTACACGTATTAAAAATATTCCCATTCTCGTCTGAACCTGAGAAATTTCTTTTACTTTCGTAGTTTTTGACGAAAGTCTTCCGGATAATCCCCATCCCATATAATCCATTCTTGGAGAATCAAAAGTTTACTGAGGTGACGGCGATTAGACTGAGGAGACGGGGTCCGCCACTTCTTCGAGCAAAACAAATTTTTCTTCCCTTTTAGTCGCCTTAAACTTGGAACAATAAATCTTTATCATCAATTATATTTCCTTTAATTATTGAAAAATATACTTAGTCAAAATCGCAGAACTCACCAAGAGAGTAGAAGGGACATGCAAAGCGGGCAGTCGTAGGACCCATGGCAGCACTCCCTATCACAGAACACAGACCGGTCGCCGTGCTCGGTGCAGTAACAATACCTTTAGTTGCTTATCATTCATCTCCAAACCCTCTTTATATTTTTGACTACCCTCGTATATTCATTACAGGGTTATTATTACAAAAATATATACAGTGGAACTTCTTTAACTCGAAACCCTCTCTAAGACGAAGAAATTAGTCACTCCCTTCCCTTGAAGTACAAAAATCCCTACAACTCGAATTATTTAGGCGCTATAACTCGAACTGAATTTGATTTTTCCTATGATGTACTATCCACACAAATCACGCTCTCTAACTCGATCTACAAATCTCGCGGACTCTATAACTCGAAAAAGCAATACGTAAACTTAGCGGCTTCTGTAAATCGAAATTCTTTTCGCAAGATTCTTTAACTCCAAGCAATAGTTTCGTTGTCGACAATAATCAATTCCAAGAAATGATTTCGTACTTTCATTGAAAGATGTATTGATATCGAGGATAATTATATTTAGTGTCTTGTTTGCAATCGAAACAACTGACATAGAATGTTTTAATTACTTGACTAAAGAAAATGTCAGATTTCATTTAATATGTGCGTATTTTCAAGTTGTTCCTTTACCATAAAATAAACTTATACGGTACATGTAATAATGTAAATACAAATGTAGTATAATAAATCTGTATAAGTTGAATTTTTATTTTCTCATGACTCCATAACTTGAATAACATATGCCTCTATAAGTCGAAATTGTTAATGTTTAAAACCTTATCTCCAAGTCATCTATAACTCGAAAACTCGTTAACTCGAAACTTATAATCTTTCCCTTGAAGTTCGAGTTAAAGAGGCTCCACTGTATTATATTTCAATTTTAAAAATACCGTTTATATTGTCTGTACAATAGATATTTTCAGAATACGTATGAATATAAATTTTTTTTGTGTTTTAAAGAAGAAACAAATTTCCAAGTGAAAAAGTCTGCTTAGTTGAAATTTAGATCAAGTTAAATTTTCTTACTTGAGTAGAATTTTCCGTTCTGATGTGCGCAGGTACGGCACCCCTGGCAACGTTTCGGTCGCCGCGGCCCGCGCGATTTACCACACGAAAGGCACGTCATTTCATCTCATTCGATTAATAAGTATGAAATTAATAATGTAGATATAATATTATAAACGTGGGAAAATAGAATGATAAAAGTTAAAGTGCAAACAAAACATTTTGATAAAAATTATCTCACGAGATCCTTGTCATCAATAGATTTGCAATTGCGTACTCTACATGTTCCCTACGCATGGTCTCCACTTCATTAACTCTGCATCTGTTCTCTCTTTCTAATAAATAAGAATAAGAATCAGTTCATTTTCTTCAGCTTGTACATTTAACATAAACTTAAAATTTACTTTCACAATATAATATGCATTTTTTAAATTAACAATAAAAATAAAATGTTCTTCCTGTCAAGTCTGATCAAAGAAAGCAAAATTGAGTACATTTTACACAGAATAAAAAAGAATCTATCTCAATAATAATAATAATAATAAATTTATTGTCAAAAAACAGTACAAACTGCGTATGACCACGTGGAGGACAATAAACTAATTTTCTCTCCGGAAGCAAACAAGGGACCATCCCATCAATTCCGATCAACGGCACTAAGGCAGAGGCGGACTCAAAAATTTCAGCAAAAGTTCCTAGATAAGATAACAAGTTAGCTGCGAGTTATAATACATATATAATGTCAATATGTTTGTAATTTAACGCAAATATGTTTGTAAATTTACATGTACAAGTTATTATCGAACTATAGATTATTCTGAGTATAGTGTTTAAAAATCATAAGAGTTGAAAAAACACTAAATTCACGATTTATTGTTACAATAAACACGCCCCTAGACAAAGCCTAGAGAACCTGTATAAGAAATCCGCCTCTACCCGAAGGAAAACTGGAGAAAAACCCGGGCCAAGATGGGGCTACAGAATTAATGTACACAAACGTGCCAAAGTTGAGTACACATAAAACTAAATTAATATGAGCCGTACAGCAACACAATCATGCAAGAAAATAGTTTTTGAAATTGTTATAAGTTATTTAAAAACTGCTACAGCAATGGCGTGATAAAGTACAAGACGGATTTAATTTTTATTAAAATCAATAAATTCTTTTACAGTGTAG